>WBNM01026195.1:0-14874 GCA_013399055.1 Ramphastos sulfuratus
TCTTTTAGTTTAAGGCCATCACCACTTGTCCTGTGAAAACAGGACCATCTTTCCTGTAAGCCCCCTTGCAGTGCTGGAAGGCCACAATACAGGCTCCCCAGAGTGGAGCAACCCCAACTCTCTCAGCTTGCCCTCACAGCAGAGGTGTTTCAGCCCTCTGATGATTTTTGTGGTCTCCTCTAGACCTGCTTCAACATTTCCATGTCCTTCTCAAGGGCTCCGGAGCTGGATACAGCACTGCAGGTGGGGACTCACTGCTGCAGATTAGAATGGCAGAATCCTTTGGACACAATGACANCAACTCCTAAAGAGAATTTAGTCCAACCTCCTGCAATGAGCTAGGATACCTTCAACTAAGTTGGGTTTCTCAGGGCCCTGTCCAAACTCAATTGGAATTTTCAAGGGATAAATCTTCTGTCACCTCTACTGGTAACCTGTGCCACAACTTTGCAACACTCAGCATAAAAAGTTTCTTCCTTCTGTTTAACCTGAATCTCCTCTCTTTTAGTTTAAGGCCATCACCACTTGTCCTGTGAAAACAGGACCATCTTTCCTGTAAGCCCCCTTGCAGTGCTGGAAGGCCACAATACAGGCTCCCCAGAGTGGAGCAACCCCAACTCTCTCAGCTTGCCCTCACAGCAGAGGTGTTTCAGCCCTCTGATGATTTTTGTGGTCTCCTCTAGACCTGCTTCAACATTTCCATGTCCTTCTCAAGGGCTCCGGAGCTGGATACAGCACTGCAGGTGGGGACTCACTGCTGCAGATTAGAATGGCAGAATCCTTTGGACACAATGACAGAATACAATGGACACAATTCCCAGGAGAGAGTGCAGGCAGCAAACAGGACCTGATCCACCTCACAGACAGGTGACCTTTCCACCTGATTCTGCCAGACAAGCTGCCAGCCTCACATTTTGCCCAGCCTCCCCTGCCAACACACTGTGAGTTTGCTCCTCCAGAGGCAAAGCCATAGGACAAGAGGCAGCTGCCATGTGAGTGTCCATCACAGAAAGCTCCCAGCCATAGCCCATGGCAGGAGACAGCTTCAGGGCTCTGCAGAAAGGAAGATCCTTCCTACTGCCCATTTAATTCTTGGCTCTGTTGTGTCTATTGCCTGCAGTGCTGGCTGGTGACAGAAATGACAGCACTTTAGTGATTGTGTCACCTGCCCTGCTAGCACTAAGAATAGAGCAGCTCTATTTCTCTGCTGCTGTTAAATCCTCATTGAGTATATGACATAACTGAAGGAAACCCATCCCTTCTCCTTTGCCATGATGCTGTAAGCTTCAGCACCACCAAAGAGAAAAGCTGCAACACTGTTTGCAAAGCCTGGACCTGCTCACAGCCCAGTCTGGGTAGTGGTGCATTGATATATCCATCAATATATTAATTTAATATATTTAATTTTAATTTTATTAATTTATTTAATTTCATTTTAGTAAGGCTAATAATTAATTTTAGTAAGGCTGTTGTGATAATCACATCATCCATTTGTAATGAAATTAATTTCTTCTGTGTTCACCCTTTTAAGGCTTTTGATTTTGTTCCATTTCTGCCAAAACTTTGGCAGAAATTGTCCTACTTTTTTTGGTTTATAGAATCATAAAGGTTGGAAAAGACCTTCAGGATAGAATCACAGAATCATAGAATGGTAAGGTTGGAAGGGTCCTAAGGGATCATCTAGTCCCACCCCCCTGCCATAGGCAGGGACACCTCCCACTAGTACAGGTCACTCAAGGCCTTGTCCAACCTGGTCTTGAACACCTCCAGGGAGGGAGCAGCCACAACCTCCCTGGGCAACCAAGTAACCCAACCACCATGACCACTAAACCATATCCTGAAGCATCACATCTACCCTCTACATTTTTTTACCAAACTAAAACCAAAACTTGACAGTGAGGGATTCTTCAGTTTTGGCTTTTCAATTGGTTTTATTTTTCAGTTGTGGTCTCCTAAGCAACATTTCCAGGAGGCCTAAAGTGAAAAAGAAGCAAAACATACAATTTTACCATACATTATGGTGTAAATTTAATTCAGGAAGCAGGGAACTGAGAAAGGTAATGCTTTTATGCTCTTGAGTGACCTTTTCTAGAGGGAGGTGTCCCTGCCTATGGAGGAGCTTGGAACTAGATGATCTTTGAGGTCATTTCCAACCTAAACCATGCTGTGATTCTAGGATTCTACATAACACAAACCTTTTTTTTTTTTTTTTTCCCTTCTAGTAAACAAACAGAAAAAAACCCCAGAAAACAAACCAACAACAACAACAAAAATAAACCCACAAACTTTGGAAATGAGCACAGGACATTTTGCATGGCTACAGTCTAGAGTTATCCCTCTGAGTATCTGTGGAAAATTATTCCTGGAAATAGAATCATAGAATCAGGCAGGTTGGAAGAGAGCTCCAAGCTCATCCAGCCCAACCTATCACCCAGCCCTACCCAATCAACCAGACCATGGCACCAAGTGCCCCATCCAGGCTTTTCTTGAACACCTCCAGGGATGCCAACTCCACCACCTCCCTGGGCAGCCCATTCCAATGCCAATCACTCTCTCTGGCAAGAACTTCCTCCTAACATCCAGCCTAGACCTCCCCTGGCACAACTTGAGACTGTGTCCCCTCTTTCTGTTGCTGGTTGACTGGGAGAAGAGCCCAACCCCACCTGGCTACAACCTCCCTTCAGGTAGTTGTAGACAGCAATGAGGTCTGCCCTGAGCCTCCTCTTCTGCAGGCTGAAAACAATCCCAGCTCTCTCAGCCTCTCCTCACAGGGCTGTGCTCCCACAGTATTTCTGGAACAGAAATTATGAGTCTTTACAATAGCCCTGTGTGTTTACAGTGCCTTTTATGACCTGCAAGGGAAAAGGAACTGATTTATTATGCCTATTCTGTTCTATTCCACATGCACATGCATAAGTGCCCATCCATGCATGAACACAAACATTAAAGGAGCATCACAAAAGCCATTGGAGTGAAGCTGAGAAATGCTAGGCTTTGCCACCTGTGGAGATGCACCTTTTTCCTTTGCCACACAGGTTGTTTGAGGAAAGTTTTAATACCCTGATTGCCTGTTCTTCTTCCAAAGATTCTGTGCTCTAAGAACAGATTCTTTCTCACTTAGTTAATCATAAATCAATATTTTAGTTTACTCAAGTTATTAAAAATGGGGTCCAAAGTCTGTTCTGCCTTTGAAAATAAGATACAAGCAATTTTTACCTAGTACATGTGTGGACTAAATGTGTATAGGCATTGGATTGTTTCTGTTTACCTTTAGCTTCTCTAGTACAAAAAGGCAGGGAACCATAGAATCATAGAATCAAAGAATTATAGAACCATAGAATCAATCAGATTGGAAGAGACCTCCAACATCATCCAGTCCAACCTATCATATCCATATGCAGCATCTCCTGATGTGTGACGATAACATCATAGAATTATTTTGGTTGGAAGAGACATTTGATCTAATAGCAGTAATCCCAAAGGTAGATTTACTGTAGATCTGGAGTATTTTGAACCACTTTGCTGTCTGTTATTATTAGTTGGCTAAATATCAACTCCCAGATGGTCCTGTAGAAGGTATTCTGCTATTAGGTGACAGCTGGCTGAGCAGGCAGAACACCTTACTGCAATCACACCTTTTGCTTCAGGAGAGGTCCAGCTTGAACAGTGTGGATTATCTTAGCCATTTAGCAAACAATTGTTGAATGCTGACTGTATCAAGCAACCTGGAAAAGCAGAACCAAGAATTCATTATTCCCCTTTCCTGGCCAAGACTCTTACCCAATAAACCACAATATGCGTTTCTTCAGGTCTGCTCTCCTTGTGGCTCTAGAAGTGGTTGCCCATGGCCTGTCTGACATAAAGAGTGGAATTTCCTTCCTCTCCACCCCATATGGTTTAGATATACTGTGTTAAAGCATGTTGCAGGGGTATGGGAAGAGTAGGTTTAAACCTTTCTCAGGCTGAAACTGCCCTGCAACTTCAGCTCTGAGCTTCTCGGGGCAATGCTGTAACCACGAGTCCATTATGTAAAAGATGAGTCTTGGCAACTCCTCTCCTGGCAAGTGTGAAAACACAATCTGTGCCCAAAGATTTGATTTAGAGACTTATGCCCAAAAGAAAGCTTCTTGCCTTGCATACCTGTTTCTCTGAATTTCCCAAAACAAAGGCCCAGAGAGTATTTCACACCAACTGCTTTCCCCAGCTCTTCCAAAGAGCTGGCTCAGATGTTTTACCACTAAGTGAGTACCTACCTAAGGCACTTAACTTTCCCCAAGTGTTCTAAAGTTAAGCACAATTAGCTGTTGCTGTACACGAAAGGCAGACACCTCAATCTGTAGGTGAATTCTAGGCAGATTGGTTTTAAGGGGTGCTCACGTTGAGAATGTCAACCCCAAATCCTGAGCTTTGGATGCACACAGCCTGCTCAGGGTCTTCTAAATCAAGAGAGAGATCTTCATTGCATGACATAGGTTTGGAGACAGACACCTGACAGAAAGGAAGACTTTCTGTTGGTGAGGGAGGACTCCTAAGTGTGAATTCCTGTTTCTTAAGAGAAAACAGACTTTTTTGCATGAAGCAGGATTGTCCAGGTAGGCTTCCATAGGATAAATCTCTTTTTTTACTGTACAATAAAACTGAAGGAAGGGAGGAAGGGACATTGCTGGCATGTACTAGTGAGAGGTGTCCATGCCTATGGCAGGGGGTTGGAACTAGATGATCTTTGAGGTGCCTTCCAACCTTACTATTCTCTGATTCCATGTAGAAGTGATAATTCTCTAGAAGTCAAGAGCTGGTCAGTGCAGAAGTATATTTCTTTGTGTATACACAGAAGTGCTCCCAACCACCTACAGCATAATCTACCAACAGGGCTTTACTACCAGAGGTGATTCTTCACACAACATAATTGAGTAGTGAATATTTTATTTTCTGCTGCAGAGTGCTTTGGATCCTAAAAGCCTATAGGGGTAGACCAAAGAAGTTCCTGGAAGAGACATTCATGGAGAGCTACTAAGTATGGAGTTACAAACCTTGTTCAGCCCAGAGCCAAAATTCATTGGAAGCTGGGACAGTATATTGTGCTCACTCTCTGCTAACTGCATTGCTATGCTGCTCCTAAAATATTCACCTCTTGTCATGATCGAAGATCATAGAATCATAGAATGGTAAAGTTGGAAGGGACCTCAAAGATCATCCAGTTCCAACCCCCTGCCATAGGCAGGGACACCTCCCACTAGAACAGGTCACTCAGGGCCTTGTTCAACCTGGTCTTGAACACCTCCAGGGAGGGAGCAGCCACAACCTCCCTGGGCAACCTGTGCCAGTGTCTCACCACCCTCACTGCAAACAACTTCCTCCTAACATCCAGTCTAAATCTCCCCTCTGCCAGTTTAAACCCATTGCCCCTTGTCCTGTCATTACAAGACCTCGTCTATAGTCCCTCCCCAGCCTTCCTGTAGACCCCTTCAGATACTGGAAGGCTACTATAAGGCCTCCTGGAAACCTTCTCTTCTCCAGGCTGCAGAGCCCCAACTCTTGTAGCCTGAGCAGTTAGTGCTGTGTAGTGCTACAGGACAGAAATACTATAAAGGTGATTGTGCACCACAAACTGTTCCATTTTTTATTTGCTTTTATGAGAAGAGAAAAGGATAAATAGACTGAGTTCCAAAACTCCTCACTTTATACTCTCAGCCTTTACTGCCAGAGAAGAATGAAGCAGGGTTTTATCTGAAATACTGACCTGGTGTCATCCAGTGCAGCCAGCTGAAAAAGTAACTTGACTCAGAGGTCAAGAAACAAATGTCACTCACTCAGACTCAAAGCAACAGATATCACTCACAGGTTTTTTATGACAAAAAGGTAAGAATGGGGAAGAAAGGATTGTGACTCCAGAAAGATCAACATTTCCTTACATGTAGTCAATGGAAAAGCTCACACTTATTGCCTTGATCCAAAAAGATGATGAACTGTGACAGGTCTGATTAATAGAGCCAAACTGAAGGCTCAGAATGTGCCTAATTCACCCAGAATAAGAATATAATACAGCTCTAAAAACAGAGAGAGTGCCAAAGGGGTTTGTAGTGGTCTTGTTTGACTTCAATAGAATTTATAAGGAGGCAGCAAGTGCTTCACTTTAGGTTCCTGGCTTAAATTTGACCCGGAATATAGAGGTTGAACTTTCTTTTCACCAGAAGTTTATTGGATGACCTAGACTACACAAAAAGACTTGTTAGACTCAATTCCAAGCAGATAAGTGGCACATCACTCAGCTGGTGCAGACTGCTACTCCTGATGACAGGCTTCATACACTGAAAGCTGAAGATGAATGAGCATTGTGCTTGTGGGTTTTTTTCACTCCATGGACAGTCCCTCCTGGTCAGGACTGGAAGGCAATTTCACACATTTCAGGTTTTTCCTGCCCTTTTCTGCTCATGTGTCACACACAATCCCAGCTCTGCTGGCCAGGAAAGCAGAGGACTCTTCCTCTCCAAACAGGCATACCAGAGCAATGGAAGAACTTAAAAATGGGTAAAAGATGGGACTGTGTCACAAGAAGGATTTATGTTTTCATTTTGTGCAGGGAAACTTCCTGTATCTGTTCTGATCCAAAAGACAAAGCAGTAAACTGCAGTAGCTGGGACCCAGGGTAAGAGCCAGAGGCATGTGAAACTCAGCTCTTTACAACTGCACAAACCTGTGCAAACACAGCTTTCATTTGCCTTCCTCCTAAAATTCCCTGGTACTTATCAGCTTCTAATTTCCTCCTAAAATTTCCCAGTAAAACTTAAAGAAACAAAACACCCTTTTGGCTAGGTGCAGTAACAGGAGCTTTAGCATAGTTCTGATGTGACATTTCACCACTGGTTTCTGCTGAAGGGACTGGAAACCCTTGTAACTGACTGACTGACTCTGGCTTGGTGTCCAGTTAAATAACATTGGGTGTATTAGAAAGGCTGTGACTAGTAGGTTAAGAGAGCTTCTCCTGCCCCTCTTCTCTGCCCTGCTGAGGCCACATCTGGAGTGCTGTGTCCAGTTCTGGGCTCCCAAGTTCAAGAGGGACATAGAACTTCTTGAGAGTCCAGTGCAGAACCACAAAGATGCTGAAGGGAATGTAACAGCTGTTATGAGGAGAGCCTGAGGGAACTGGGGCTGTGCTGCTTGGAGAAGAAGAGACTGAGAGGTGACTTCAGCAACGGTTATAAATATGTAAGGGTGAGTGCCAGGAGGCTGGAGCCAGGCTCTGCTGGGTGATGTCCAATGACAGGACAAGGGGCAATGAGTGGAAACTGAGGCATAGGAAGTTTCATTTAAACATGAGGACAATTTTTCTCCCTGTGAGGGTGACAGAAGACTGGAACAGGCTGCCCAGGGGGGCTGTGGAGTCTCCCTCTCTGGAGACATTCCAAATCTACCTGGATGTGTTCCTGTGTGATCTGGTCTAGGAGATCCTGCTCTGGCAGAGGGGTTGGACTGGATGAGCTCTGGAGGTCCCTTCCAGCCCCTGACATTCTGTGATTGGAGCTTATTTTTAGAGTATTTTACTTTTTTTGCTTTGGCACCCTATTAAAATGACCACTGACTAGATCTTGGCCCGAGGCATCTAGCACTGTCCCAAACAAATCCCTGCTGTTATCCAGGAGCTCACTCATAACCCTCTAATAGGCAGTTTAGATGCTGTCTCTACTTTTTTAGAAGGTAAAAGGATTTAGATATGGATGATTGGAACATAAAAAGTGGCATTAGGGTCAGGGAAAGTGTTCTAGCCATGTTTCACCTGCCAGCACAAGAAGACTCAGGAAAAATAGGGATACAGCCACGATGACAACAAGGTATCAAAGACAGACTGCCCTCACTCATCACACCTCCATTTGAAATAAGCATGACCTCAGCTACATTATTTGTTGGACTGAGGTGAGATGGTTAATGCAGTGTAGTACTGCTTCCCAGTCCTGTGTGAGCTCATCTGAGAAACTCTAAGCCAGCACTTCACTGCTCAGCATGAACTAAGCCTGCAGGACTCATCTCACATGCCACAAGGCACCTGAAAGTTCATGTTGTAGAGCAAAACTGGCATTTCTTTGCTCTCTCTGGAAGTTTGACTCCAAAAGCAGTGTTCCACCTGCCTCCTACCACTCCTGCTGGCATTATGCTCAGCAATCACATATGAAATCTGATCAGGACCAATACACTGTTTTTCAGCTTCTCATCGAAGCAGACCTTGTCATGAAGTGTCTGCAGCAGAGCTTGCCCCAGCATAAGGCATGCAGCAGAAACAGTGCATCAGAGACAGTCAACAGGCAGACAGTTCTGCATCTGCTCTCTCCAGGGGTGATTTAGATTACCTGTGGGAGTGCACCCCAAGTTCTTAATCCAGCATCTCCTAAAATGAACAGAGACAGGTAATTCATGGTATTCAACAAGGCCAAGTGTAAGGTCCTGCACCTGGCTGAGTGCAAGCCCAAGAATAGCTCCAGGCTGGGTGGGGAATGACAGAGAGCAGCCCTGAGGAAAAGGACCTTGGAGTCTGGGGTGATGAAAAGCTCAACATGAGCCTGCAGTGTGAGTGCAGCCCAGACAGCAACCAAGTCCTGGGCTGTAGCAAGAGCAGTGTGGGCAGCAGGGCAAGGGAGGGGATTCTGCCCCTTTGCTCTGCTCTCCTCAGACCCCAGCTGGAGTCCTGTGTGCAGTTCTGGAGCCCCCAGCACAGGAAGGACATGGAAGTGTTGGAGTGGGTCCAGAGGAGGCCACGAAGATGCTCAGAGGGCTGCAGCAGCTCTGCTGTGAGGACAGGCTGAGAGAGTTGGGGCTCTGCAGCCTGGAGAAGAGAAGGCTTCCAGGAGACCTTAGAGTAGCCTTCCAGGATCTGAAGGGGGCTACAGGAAGGCTGGGGAGGGACTATTGACAAGGTCTTGCAATGACAGGACAAGGGGCAATGGGTTTGAACTGGCAGAGGGGAGATTGAAACTGGATGTTAGGAGGAAGTTGTTTGCAGTGAGGGTGGTGAGACACTGGCACAGGTTGCCCAGGGAGGTTGTGGCTGCTCCCTCCCTGGAGGTGTTCAAGGCCAGGTTGGATGAGGCCCTGAGTGACCTGTTCTAGTGGGAGGTGTCCCTGCCTATGGCAAGGCGTTGGAATTGGATGATCTTTGAGGTCCCTTCCAACCTCCATTCTATGATTCTATAGGTATCTCTAGGAAACAGGTTCTCCCATTCACCTCTGCTACCACTCCATGGTTCCTGCCTTCTCCACTGTAAATAGAAGGAGGCTCAGTAAGGAATTTGAGTGATCTCAAGCTTAAAAATAGCAGGACTTAAATTACTTTCCTAAGGTTCTATAAGGAGTCTAGGAAAGAGCCACTGGAGTCTGAATTTTATAGCTTCAAGATTATGTCCATTTTTTTGAAACATATAAACAATGGAATGGTCTTGAATATTTTTGGGGGGAATGAAGGCATTATGTAAGGCCTCAGAAAACTGCCAGTGATCATCTCCAGCTCCATTTAGCATCAACCATTCCCTTCAGTGCACTGCACAGAGAGAGGTGAAGTTGTTAATTAAGGCTCATCCAAATGCCAGTGTCTGCACTGCTTTAGAGGAGCTAAAAATAATTTCAGCTGACTATGCCACCAACTCCACTTAATGAAATTCCAGAGTGCCTCAGCATTGTAATAAGTGTTCTCCCCATGAAGGAAATGCATATGATGATAGCTTTCTGACAATGGTATGGCTTTGCCTGCACTGGTTTTGTATCATCCAAAAATATAAATCCCTCCTGGAATCTGACAACCTTAAACTTTGGAAACAGATGGCTCAACTCTTCTTTGTTAACTGTTAAGGCCAAAGGTAACATTTCAGATTTTCATTCTAATCCCACTAAAATGTTCCTTTTATTCTTTTCTGTTGTTCTTGTTTGTGTAATGGAGATTGATACATGGTCTAGTCTGCAGTTCTTGTTTTGGTTTGAAGCAAGCTGAAGATGGTAGACATATCATCAGGTGCTAGAATCAGGAAACCTTTTGAGTTGTCACTCTGGGACATAAACACAAAGATGGTTTTGCCTTTATTTACTAGGTGATCCATCAAGAAATTAAAATCAAGAAATTAATCAAGAAATCAGCAGTAGTGCCCCCTTCCCATCAGAGGGCTGCTCTGCAAAGTGGAATAAAAGTCTGTGCTCAACGTCTCTGCAGATGCTCGAACTAAATATGGATTCACCAAGCCTTGAAGCCTGGATACTGTTGCAAGTTGCTGTTTTCTGCCCTCCCTGAACTTCTCTGTTTCCTCTTTGGGACTATGAAATGGCTAGATGGGTCAGATCAAATGTGAGGTGGAGAGGGGAATATGTAGGGGAGGCACGTTCGGCGATTCCAGAAACATTGTCTATGGCTCCAGGATTCCCTGGGAAGGCAGCTTCTCTGTAACTGTCTTCCAGATCTTAAGATTGTTTGGGGTTGTTTGGGGTGGTTGGAGTGAACTCCTCCTCTTTTTTATTCCCTCTGGCTATTTTTCAAGCTTACAGTTGTGTTGCTACACTATGTCAACCGCCTGGATGTAATCCTTCGGCTGTCTTGCGCAACACTACGATTCCTACCCAAGAACCAGGAAAACACAACCATGTGCTCAGGAACTACCAGTGAAAGAAAGTCTACTTGACCCTCAATTGCTTGAACACCAGAGCTTCAGGCACTTTTTCAGAACATACAGTGCCTATAAACATGTCTTTTGATGTTCCATGTGCCAGAGGTTCAAGGACTAAAACAACATGGAAGTCATCATCAGTTCAGCCAACCACAGCCTGAGGTTCCCATGCAAGTTTTTGTCCAAACCAGAGCGGCCTTGGATTTGTTGCTATTTTAATCTCAACTCATCCAGTTTGTTGATTGTGCCTGCCAAAACTGAGAGCATTCTTTCTCTGTTGTGAAAATATTTAAGGCATTTCATTTCCATATGGACTCAAAACCAAACAAAAGACTGTGGAAAGAGATTCAACTTTATTAATGTGCTGTGTAATATCTGTATAATTCTGGAAGGAGTTTGTTTATTGGCAGACTCCTTTGTTTATTTTTTAATTAACTTTTTTTTAATACTATTTATTATTATTTATTTTTAAACTATTTATTTATTCTAAAACTATTATTATTTATCTCCTTTTAAAAGACAAGAGGAGATAGCCGGACAGCACATCAGATAAATTTGTGTTCCAAATTTAGGGGAGATTTGTGTTATTTTTAATAGTAATGTCAGCTATTCAGATGCTAGATTAAGAGCTTAGCTTTCTCAAATCATCTTCACTCCAGTGTAAACAGGAAATATTCTCCTAACATCCTTCCTCAGGATCAAGTACTCTACAGAATAAGGAATATTTTGTTTCTGGAAAAAATGTAGGTTGGAAAGGATCTCTGCAAGTCATCTGGAATTAGTTGGGTGGAGATCCTGTTCCATCAGATATCCTCAGGTGACAGCACTGGGCCAGGATGAGTAAACTTTGCAGGATGAGTGCGGCACCGATGTCGTAGCTGTCAAAGTTTGCATGATTAGAAGCATTTGTTAATTTCTATGTGTTAGAATGGCTTATCTGCTAAAACCTGCTCTGCTAGCTAATACATCAGCCATCAAAGTATCTCCCAATGAAGATGAGGAAGCCATGCTCAGAGCCCTCTACTGACACAATTGTGCATCGTTCTGCCCTTTTACAGATACAGAAACTGAGGCACCGACCTGCGGCCAGGGCAAGATGAAGATGGTAGACATGTCATCAAGTGCTAGAATCAGAAAACCTTTTGAGTTGTCACTCTGGGACATAAACACAAAGATGGTTTTGCCTTTATTTACTAGGTGATCCATCAAGAAATTAAAATCAAGAAATTTAACTCAAGAAAATAAGAATATGAATATAAATAAGAATACTAATAAGAATGCAAATACTAATAAGAATTCAAATACTAATAAGAATACGAATACAAATAAGAATAAGAATAAGAATAAGAATTAAAATAAGAATATGAATACAAATACAAATAAAATTCAAAAACAAATAAAAATTAAAATAAGAATACGAAGAATAAGAAGAAGAATTAAAATAATAAGAATAAGAATTAAGAATACGAAGAATAAGAATAAGAATAAGAATAAGAATAAGAATAAGAATACGAATAAGAATACGAATTAAAATAAGAATAAGAAGAATAAGAATAAGAATTAAAATAAGAATGAGAATTAAAATAAGAATAAGAATAAGAATTAAGAATACAAAGAATAAGAATTAAAATAAGAATAAGAGTAAGAATTAAAATAACAATATGAAGAATAAGAATATGAATAATATGAAAGGCAATGGATTTTATTTGTAGACAGATAAATCTGTGTGGGTGGAATGAAACCAGCTTCAAATAGCATAGGAAATAGGTACTCATCGCTGTCACTAAACAACCCTCCAGGGACAGTGAATCTCCCTGTAGCTGAACCCCAGAGCTTGTGGGCATGACAGATCCTCCGTGGGCTGTTGTAATCAGCACTGTCAAATCCAAAAATCTTCCCTCTCTGCCCCTTTCCCAAACACATTCCCTTTCTCCACCAATTGCCATTTGCTGGAGAGAAAAAAAAAATAAATAAAAAAGAAAATAAATGTAGACCTGTACCAGAGATGCCAATCTAATTATTTTTTTCCTCCTTTTTTTCCTTTTCTTACTTTGGACATTGCATCTGCAGAGGAGGGAGGGGGAGTATATGGGTTTGTGATGGTGGGGGCAGCTGAAGAGGAAAAGGAGGGAGGGAGCAGAGAAAATATTTCCTTTGGCAATTCTGTTTCACTTTCGAAAAGGGACTAGTTTCCTCACTCCTTATCCCTCCTGACAAGTACAGGCACTTTGGGCCCTAACTGGATGTGAACATTGTCAGAAGAAATTTGGGCTAAAGGGAGGCATCTGCAGCTCTGTTCCTATTGCGCTGTGTGCCGGAGCCACTTTTGTGAATGTGGCAGGGTGGCTGGTGGGCAGACACCAGTACAGATGGGAACTTCACATACTGTATGCATCATGACCAACTATAAAAACAGTCACAACGCATCAGTTGTTACCCAGCCACTCTCCCTGGAACCTTCACTTTCAATTTCAATCTCGCTGACATCCACAGCTTACAGTGAGCTTTTATGTTTAAGCATCACTACAATACTAATGCAAGAGAAAAGGAGCGGCTGGGCTACCATGGCAAGGAATTAAACCTCTGATCCTGGCCAGTCGTTGCAAGGGAGGAGCAAGTCAAGGGGAATTGTGTAACTGGGGTCTCTGGGAAAAAAGAGTAGAAAAAGCAGGAGATGGGAGTCAGGAATTGTTTTTGAAGCCGAGGACACACAGCAAGTCAGGGGGCTTCTGAAAAAAAAAAAGAAACTTAGCAAGCAGGCACTCTCCCAAATTGTAATTTAATGGTTGGAATTAACCTATTGTGTCAGCTACTCACCACCAAAGAATTGAGGATAAATATAACTTAAAAAAAAAAAAAAAAAAAAAAGAATGAATGGCAATTTGAACAGCTTAATGTTTCTTCAAAGGCTAAGTGATGGAAAGCAGCGCCGAGGTAAATTGACAACTTGGAATTAACTGGTTGCTGGCACGGCTCAGGTAAAGGTTTGATGGTAACATGAGCTTTCCAAAGTGTCTCCAAACTGAAGGATTATGAAAAGGTAAATTATGTTTTGTATTCACGACTGAAAGCATTTTATTTTAAAGCCAGTGCTGCCGATGCTGTCAAGGTGGAGATTCTAGCTTTATGTACAGTGCCTCTAGCCCTGCGATGTGAGTGAGGCAACATGACAGCTTGTAATAAGTAATTTTTATATAGTTGCATTTATCACTCAAGTAGGCTTGGCAATATGAAACACAGACCTTAAAAATGCTGCAGAAGAGGAAGGACAGGGGCTGGAGGCCATGTGTATTGTGTCTGTGTGTGTGTTTGTGTGCTTGTGTGTGTGAGCATTTGTAACTTCTTTTTTTGTTTGGTTTGTTTTTTTTTTTCCTCCTTTCTCCAGGCCCATTCCTGTTAATGTGGCACTTTTTAAGATATGCACAGAAATGCTTCCAAATTGTTAATACATCACTAAAAGGTTACAAATGAAACGACCCTGTTTAGCCCAAAGGATGTTATTTTAGGCTTTAATGAATTAGACATAGCTACCATTTTCAGGCAAAAATCAATTGCCTCAATTAACAAATTTGCAAGAGTCCAAATATTTACAAAATAAAGGCCTGGAAACCACATTCTTTTGTTTTCTTTCTCACTCTCTGCTCTACTTCTTCATTAACATCTTCATTTCCATGGAAGTGTGAGGCATCAGCTATTTCCCTGGGATTGTGGAGGCCTAAGTGTTGACAACTTTGAAATTCTTTAGGGGCTGCTCTTTTCTGTCTTAGCTTGTCATGAATAATTCACAGAATCACAGAATCATTCAATGGTTTAGGTTGGAAAGGACCTCAAAGATCATCCAGTTCCAACCCCCTGTCAGAGGCAGGGACACCTCCCACTAGCACAGGTCACTCAAGGCCTCATCCAACCTGGCCTTGAACACCTCCAGGGAGGGAGCANCCCTGCCCTCTAGCAAGTGACTGTGCCACACAGCTTGGTGCCATCTGCAAACTTGCTAAGGGTGCACTGAATCCTCTGTCCCTCCAGGGAAAGCTAAAAGAACTGGATGATGCCCATCCCTTCTCATGTGAAAATCAAAAATATAGCCAAAACTTGCCTCGCGAAAGGACATTTTACAACAGGTAGCCATTTACTTTATGGGGTTGAAACAGGATGGGAATTTTCTTCTATTCACTGGATTTATAGTAACTGCAGCTTCAGTTTGAACCAAGAAGAACCAAAAATCATAGACTCATAG
>WBNM01026199.1:0-28871 GCA_013399055.1 Ramphastos sulfuratus
AGGAGAGGAGAGGAGGAGAGGATAAATATCTATTTCCCAGGAAATCTCCCTTCCCTGCTCCTTCTCCCCCTGCCACCACCTTTGTCCCTGCAAGCACAGCACACCACCAGTGTGAAACAAGCCTTCCAAAATCTGATCTGATGCAAATCACAGGATCTAATCCAAGCTGGCAGGCAGGATAAGTGACCTAGCTGTGACATCAGGCAAATTTCTCACACCAGGATGAAGCTAGGGACTGAGTGATTCAAGCAGGAAACCCCACAGCAGAGCAAGCAGGTGCTTGTGTTCTGGATTTGCCTAGAGCCAAAGAAGCCCTGGATGCAGGATGGCTCTTGTCATTGCCATCACAGCCACCAGCACAGGGTGGGAATGCCACCATGCCCAGAGCCTGCCCAAGCCCCACATGTCCCTAGCTTTGACTCTGCAGTGCAGAGTGGTTTTGCACCCTATAAGCACATTTGTCCTCTGTCTTCTGGCGTGTCTGCTGTGGCAGAGAGAAGCTCATGCTCCAGGAGCACATGAGAAAGACTGTGACACCTGGGAAGAACTCACTGTTCTTCCCAGACACCTTGTCCCCTTGCTGTTCTCTCTCAGCTCCCACCACTTCAGTCATCCTGGCAAGATCATATCTAGGAAAGTGGGATAGAGACGACAGGGCTATGTTATGAGCATGTTTTAGGTGCCTTGGCTTACTCAGTGGTCTTAATGCTCTTGTCACATGCAACAACGCTGCCAGCTGTAGCCACTGGGCTGTGCTACCCTGCACTGGGGCTGACCCTGCTCTGTCCACCCCATCCCAGCAGCCTTTCACAAGGTGCATGGTTTTCTAACTGCAGACAGTACTGTCAGCATCTGAAAGTGAAGCCCCAAACAGGAGAATTGTAGAATAACCTACTGGTGACCTGTATAATAATGTTGTCTTCCTCTGAGTCCCCGGGGGCTTTTTATCTCATCTGATGGACAGAAGGATGCTGGGTTTATTATTCATGCAGGAACGCCTCTCTCCTCCCTGCCTTAGCACTAACTCGGTGGAAATGCAGCCGGGAAGATTAACAAGCAGCGAGGCAGGCCCCTGTGTCTGCTCAGCTAACGGTTCTGCTGGCTGATTGATCCCCAAACCCCAGCGTCCCCGAGCCTAAAAGCGAACAGGAGCTTCCCGAGTCTCCTGCCCTTCCAGATGCCTCCACGGCTCTCCAAGCACCATCTCCTTGCCCGCTGGCTGCTCCTTTCAACGCGATGCTGCGAACAGACAGGTCCCAACTCCACTCCTCTCACCCTTCAAAGGGACGGAGCAGGACCCCCGCTAACGGCGGGGCCGCTGCGGGGAGTCGGCAGCCAGTTCGTTAGCAGCACCGCCCCGGGGGAGGCTTGATTGGCAGCGCTAACAACGCCGCACTGCAGCGGGGAGACCCTGCAGGGCACGGGAAACCTTGCTGGGCACAAGGCAGCTCTTCCCCGGCTCCCTTGTTGTGCCTGCTGCGGGAGGCGTCATTAGGCTTCAGAGCACAGGCTGGATCGAGAACCCCACCCGAGGGCAGCGCGGCCGGTGTGAGGCTTCCCACACCCGGAGTCGTTAATGGCTGGCTGAGATGGCTGCGAGCTAAAGGTATGCTGGTGTGAACTAGAGGACCTGCTCCCCTCCACCGTGCTCTGTGAATGTGTGGGTGACAAAGCAGTGGCACGACGTGGAAAACATTTCCCTCCGTATTTATTTGACCGGAGTCCTTCGGCTGGAAAGATGTCAGTAGCTCAGTGCTGCATGGTCAGTCGTAGGAAAATAAAGATGTCTCTCTGCCCAACTGTGTTTCTGCTGGCATGCTGGGGAGCCTAATTAAGGATGGGATGGAAAAACAAAATATCAGACAAGCTGTGGCTGTCTGAGAAAAGAGGGCAGAGGGGAAGCCCTGAGCTCCTCCAGGAGTGTCCCTGCCTGGAGGAGCTGGAGTAGGCTGCCCAGAGAGGTTGTGGAGTCTCCTTCTCTGGCAAGACTCGAACCTGCCTGGGTGCAGTCTTGTGCAACCTGATCTATGGCACCCTGCTTTAGCAGAGGGATTAGACTAAATGATCTCCAATGGTCCCTTCCAACCCCTGCCATTCTGAGAGCTGGGCTGGATAATCTTTGTAGTCTCTTCCAACCAGATATAGATGTTTAGTGATTCTGATGGTGTAGAGAGGATGGAGCCAAATGCTACCAAGAGATGCACAGGGATGGCATGAGAAACGTGGGAAGGTCTCATTAGATGTGAGGAAAAGGCTTCACAAACAGAGCTAGGACCAAAAAAAAAAAAAAAACACAGACAGAATGATGTGCATCTTTGGAGATACTCAAAACCCACCTGGACTAGGCTAGGAGCAATGCCAAGATAGCCTCACTGAGCAGAATGTTGGTCTGGAGCCCTGCAAGGGTCCCTTCTGACCTCAGTTACTTCAGAATTTAAATCACTTTTCCATAATTAGACCCATCTTCTAGCAGTTAGTGTTGAACATGTCATATGAAGACCTAATGAGACTGCTCAGATTCTGAGGCCCAATGTGGGATTGGCTCAACCACCCATCGGACTTCGGGATTTAGCATGAGAATGAGTAGCAGTGGCATTTTTAAACTCTCCTTGAGGAAAACAAACCTTTTCTGGACAGCTCCTTCTGCTGAAAGCTACAAGGTGCCTTTGCAAGTGGGAAGGTGCTGGGAAAGCGTAGGGTTCAAAGGAGCAAGCTGGAGTCCTGCTCCTGCCCCAGAGCTGGCTGCGAGTGGTCCACGTGCAGGGCCTTCACTGTGTCCCTGCTGCTGCCGTGCCATGGATTTGTTATCTGGAAGTATTTCCTGCTATTCAGCCCTGTTCTGGATCCCTCTCTGTTATTCTGAGTCAAAATCTCTCCCCCCATCCCACTCTGGCACACCCTTTGCAGGAGGACCAGAGCAGAATCCAAAGGAGGTGCCAGCAGATGGGTGTCCCTTCATGGAAATGGGTAGAAGCAGAGGCTTGCCTGGGATCTGCAGGACAACCAGTGAAGGGATGAGATGACATTGCCATCAACTCTGCCTCAAATCAGCCAGCCTGAGAAAAACAACACATCCAGAGGGATCATGTCCTACAAAAGCAATGCTGCAGGCGATACCCCCAGGGCCCTGGCGGGGACTGCAGTGAGTCTCCAGCCAACTGTTTAGTCTGGGTCTGATCCAGGAGCCAGGGCCACTAAATGGATCCTCTGCCTCGAAGTGCTTTGTTTTCTGCAGTGCTGGTCCTGAAGGTGATTCCCAATCCCTACATCTGCTCTAGGCGCATCCTGACTGGAGGCTGGAGCGAGCCGTTGGGTGATGGCACTGCTGCATCACCTTCCTGGGCACAAGCATGTGGCTCTGCCACATTGGTGATGAACTGAGCACAAAGCTACATTGTCTTTGCCCCTCATTATCGCTACTGACAGTGCAGCTTGCACCTTGCTGCCTCTCTGAAAGCTGATGTGGACAGAGGACTGTGACAACCGAACAAGATGGCCCAGAAGCTGCTGTTACACTTATCACAGATCTTATTATATTACCTGGGGTGCACTGAGTGTGACCAGCAGATCAAGGGAGGTTCTCCTTCCCCTCTACTCTGCTCTAGTGAGGCAACATCTGGAGTAATGGGTTCAGTTCTGGGCTCCCCAATTCAAGAGAGACAGGAAATTAGTGGAGAGAGCGTAGCAAAGGCCACAGAGGTGAGGAGAGAACAGGAATATGTCTCTTACGAGGAGGGGCTAAGAAACCTGGGGCTGTTGAGCCTGTAGAAAAGACTGAGAGGGGATCTCATCAATCTTTATCAATATCTAAAGGACAGGGGGCAAGAGGATGGGGCCAGACACTTTGCAGTGATGCTGAGTGATAGGACAAGGGGCAACAGTCACAAACTAGAACACAGAAAGGAACAGGAGGAGAAACTTCTTTCATAGAATCATAGAAAGGTAAGGTTGGAAAGGATCTCAAAGATCATCTAGTTCCAACCCCCTGCCATAGGCAGGGACACCTCCTACTAGAACAGGTCACTCAAGGCCTCCTCCAACCTGGCCTTGAACACCTCCCTGGGCAACCTGTGCCAGTGTCTCACCACCCTCACTGTAAAGAACTTCCTCCTAACAACCAGTTTAAATCTCCCCTCTTCCAGTTTAAACCCATTCCCCTCTGAGGGTGACGGAGCACTGGAACAGGCTGCCCAGAGAGGTTGCAGAGTCTCCTTCTTGGCACAGGTTCAAAACACGCCTGGACACAGTCCTGTGCAACCTGCCTTAGGTGACCCTACTTTAGCAGGGAAGTTGAACTAGGTGATCTTCAGAGGTGCCTTTTAAACCCCACCATTCTGTGACTCTGTGATTCTCACACTACAGCTCTGTACATTTCCCAGCTCTGTTTGCAAACCCAGCCACCACCACCGACTACACTTAACCGCACAGAGGTGACCAAGACCCGACCAAGCCACTGGGATAAATCAGCCCATGCCAAGCAAGCAAAACAACAACAAAGAGCAGNGAGAGACAGGAAATTAGTGGAGAGAGCGTAGCAAAGGCCACAGAGGTGAGGAGAGAACAGGAATATGTCTCTTACGAGGAGGGGCTAAGAAACCTGGGGCTGTTGAGCCTGTAGAAAAGACTGAGAGGGGATCTCATCAATCTTTATCAATATCTAAAGGACAGGGGGCAAGAGGATGGGGCCAGACACTTTGCAGTGATGCTGAGTGATAGGACAAGGGGCAACAGTCACAAACTAGAACACAGAAAGGAACAGGAGGAGAAACTTCTTTCATAGAATCATAGAAAGGTAAGGTTGGAAAGGATCTCAAAGATCATCTAGTTCCAACCCCCTGCCATAGGCAGGGACACCTCCTACTAGNCTTCCAGTTTAAACCCATTCCCCTCTGAGGGTGACGGAGCACTGGAACAGGCTGCCCAGAGAGGTTGCAGAGTCTCCTTCTTGGCACAGGTTCAAAACACGCCTGGACACAGTCCTGTGCAACCTGCCTTAGGTGACCCTACTTTAGCAGGGAAGTTGAACTAGGTGATCTTCAGAGGTGCCTTTTAAACCCCACCATTCTGTGACTCTGTGATTCTCACACTACAGCTCTGTACATTTCCCAGCTCTGTTTGCAAACCCAGCCACCACCACCGACTACACTTAACCGCACAGAGGTGACCAAGACCCGACCAAGCCACTGGGATAAATCAGCCCATGCCAAGCAAGCAAAACAACAACAAAGAGCAGTTTGCTTTGCTTTTTCAACTTAGGGTTTCTGGAAGAAAAAGCAAACTGCTCAGAGATTTTTCCTGCCTCCCGAGACTTCGGTATCAGGCTCTGATAAGCCCTTTCCCGGGCATTACACAAGCAGGGCTGGACATGGGAACGCGGCATGAACAAATGACTCCCAGCACAGCATTCTGATAACTGAGTTTTTCCAGCTTTCTGGCCTCTGAAAGAGCAAAATAAACTCCACAGCACTGTCTGTGATTTCCCTTCCCTTGTCCCTAACTCAGCTAGCCAAAATTTCATAGAATCATAGAATGTCAGGGGCTGGAAGAGATCTCTAAAGATCATAGAATAATAGAATCATAGAATGGCATTTAGCCAGTTTCTCCATAAAGAAAATGCAAGGAGGAGATTGCTTTCAAGCTGTCACTTAGTGGCTTTGGCACCTTGCAAAGGGCACTCCACTAGACTGAACCACTCTGAAAGAGTAGTCAGGCATTGGGACAAGTTTCCCAAGGAGATAGTGGAGTCANCTATGTTGGCTTAGTTGCTTTTGGTTTGGGACCTGGGGTTCATTACTGCAGCTTAAAAGGGCACCCTGAAGAGTGGATTCCCTGGTGCTTCATAATGTGTAAGCTCATGCAAAAAAGCCTTTCCTTAGGTAAAAGAGGATTTTTTCCTCTTCCAGCTCACCCTTTTAGATGAAACTTCCAGAGCCCTAATTATCTCATCCTGCTGTCAGGCCCCTCTGAATCTGCTGAGGGATTTGCTGTTTTCCAGGAGACACTCACAGAAGGCACATCCACATCCATACACTCTCCATCAGCCATGTCATGCTCACAGCCCCAACCACTGCTTTCCTGGCAGGCACCTGGCTGAGGTAGTTCAACTCATGAGCTGGAGGGCAGAGAAGGATAAGTCAAGGTATACATGGGGATAACCCCAAATCTGTGCAACACAAAGGTTTGAATCTCACTTGTTGCACAGCTGTGTCGAAGGTGGCCAGCTAAAATGTGCAGATTTTTGGTTTCAGCCCTCACAGTAGTAAGACACATCTCTCCAGATGTCCCCCATAGCCAAAATGTCGGTTGGTGACAGCAGCTGGTTGGAGTCTGTGTTGAGTCTTCACAACACTTTCAGCTCCACAAGCCTGTGCCTATGGAAGGAAATCTCCTGCAGGTTCCCTCTGTACTTGTGCAAACCACAGATTCAACCAGTCCAAGTTTCCTGAGGTCTCTTCCAACCTGAATCACAGAATTGCAGAATTAACCAGGTTGGAAAGTTGAAAGATCATCGAGTTCAACCTATCACCTAACACTTTCTAATTAAATAACCAAGTGCCTCATCCAGTCTCCTTTTTAACACCTCCAGGGATGGTGACTCCACCACTTCCCTGGACAGCCCATTCCAATGCCAATCACTCTTGCTGTGAAGAACTTCTTCCTAAAATCCAGCCTGAACCTGCCCTGGTGCAGTTTGAGGCTGCATCCTCTTGTTCTGCTTTTTCAATGATCTATGATCACAAACTGATTTCTTCTAATCTGCAGGCTCTTAATTAAACACACATCTATGGCCAGATGGACCCCAGTAACTGCTCATTTGTCCTCATATTTAGCCAGCTTCTCCATAAAGAAAATGCAAGGAGGAGATTGCTTTCAAGCTGTTACTTAGTGGCTTTGGCACCTTGCAAAGGGCACTCCACTAGACTGAACCACTCTGAAAGAGTAGTAAGGCATTGGGACAAGTTTCCCAAGGAGNGGGGCAGAATCCCCTCCCTTGCCCTGCTGCCCACACTGCTCTTGCTGCAGCCCAACACTCGGTTGCTGTCTGAACTGTGTGTGCACACTGCAGGCTCATGTTGAGTTTTTCATCAACCCAGACCCCCAGGTCCTTTTCTTCAGGGCTGCTCTCAGCCATCCCTGGAGGTGTTCAAGAAATGTGTGGACACAGCACTTTGGGACACGGTTTAATGGTCATTGTGGTCTTAGGTTGGACTTGATGATCTTAGAGGTCTTTTCCAACTGAAACAATTCTCTGACTCTATCCTCAGCACCTTTGCAGGGAGAAAATAACCCAGCCATCTGCCTACTCCAACCCCCTCAGCTCCTTCAGAAGCACTAACCAGCTGCCAACCTAAGGATTTTCTGTGCTAAAGCTCGTTCCTGCCATACTTTCATGTTGCCTTTCTTCCTCTTTGGCACCGACGTTAGCAGCCAGCTACTCTAACATGACTTGCTGCTGCTGGATGTAAGGAAAAAGAAACCCATGTCCTATCCCTTCATCTAGACATCAAAGGTCACTGGAGCTGTTCCTGCCACAGTCTCAGCTCACATCAGTCTCAACTGCTCATGCAGTTTCTTCCTACTCAACCCAGAACCCCTGGCATTTGGTGATTCACTGCCCCTTTCTGTAGGAGCAATCTTAATTTCTTCTCCTTTGATGTACAGCTTTGAATTGGGCTGTCTTCTAACACACTTTTTTTTCAAATGGGCTCTGCTTGCCAAGTGATCCAGACTGCCCTGTCTGATGAATTTGTCTTCAACATTTACTGTTTCATTACCCTTTGTGCCACTGGCAGCTTCTCCCTGTGGGAGCCACTGGATCTGCTCTGCTTAAAGAAATGCTGAGAGCTGGTATTCATCCCTGAGAAATGGCACGAAGAAAGGCTACATTTAAGGGGGTCCATCAGATTTTAATTCATGTGCTTGAGGCTATATGAACTGCCCTCACTACCTGCCATGAACAGAACTGTGGGCTCCAGCACTTCGTCCAGGACCGACACTGGGCACCCACCTTTTCCTACCTAGGCAGTCTCTTCTGAAGTGCTACTGTCTGGATTGGAAGTAACTCTCTTGTTCAAGATTCACCTAATCCCTTTCCTCCTGTGTCTGGAAAGCTGCTGTTTTCTTTTCCCATACTTTGGTGGAAAGGTGAGTACTGCTTCCAGGACCAACCTGAGCTTCCCTGCAGGAACTCTGTACCCTGCCCTGCTCACTTCTTCCTCAATACTAGACTTCCTCTCTACAGTCCTTCAGTGATGTGACCACTTCTGAAATACAAGGGTGAGTGGCTACTGTGAGTTTAGGCAGAAGGCTTTTAGAGAGGCAGTCTCCAAAGACTATGCTCCCAGAATCTGGGAGAGAGTGGGGGAAGTTTTAGGTTTCCTTGTGGGAAGAAAGAGACCTTCTCCAGAGGTAGCACAGAATCACAGAACCTTAGAGGTTGGAAGAGACCTGCAGAGATCATCCAGTCCAGCCTCCCTGCCAAAAGCAGGATCCCCTAGGGTAGTCCACACAGGAATGCAGCCAGGTGGGTTTGGAAAGTCTCCAGAGAAGGGGACTCCACAACCACTCCAGGCAGCCTGTTCCAGTGCTTCACCACCTTCACTGTAAAGAAGTTTCTCCTCATGTTAAGGTGAAACCTTCTATGTTCCAGTTTGCATCTATTGCTCCTTGTCTTATTGCTGCTGACCTCTGAGCACCTCCAAGGCAGATGGTTGGGGTGTGATGGAGGCTGTGACAGTGTACAACTGTGCATTGACAGAATCCATCATGACCTTCAGGAACAGCAATTAAGACAGTGCTGAAGCACTTTATTAACCACACCTCTGCCCTAGCCTTTGCATTCTGCCAACAAGCAAAGCCCAGGGAAGATATTCCTGAGCACAAATGGTCTGTTTGGCTTTGGGAACTCAAGTACATAATAGGTCACTTGATAAGCAATAGTATGGTTTAGCTAACAGAGATAAGAAGGTCAATTAGATGAGAAGATGGGCTACTCAAAGATAACCTACTCCTAGTAAATATTCATCTCACTACTGTCTTCTAAAAATTAGAGCTTACAAAAGCCCCTGCTATAGTATATTTGGGATGCTGCAGGGGTTTTGGCCATTCCTATTTCCTGTCTGACCAACAACAAAGAGAAAACATCAAATATTCTGACTCTGACCTGAAGAATGCCCACAAATCTGGCTGAACAGGGCAGAAAAATAACCTGAGGTCAGGTTAACAGATTGCTTTGTTTAAAGTCTTCTTTTAAAATCTGGGAAACCAAAGAGGAATCAATCAGCTGAGGTGCTGAAAACCACTTTACAACAGCTAAGGAGCTACTGAATCACCAGGACTGCTGAGTGTGACCTCTGTGGATTAGCCTTTTCTCCTTAAATTTAAATTATTCCATTAAAATTGGTTGCAGCCAGACAGGACTGCAGTAGTCTGCTGTTCCCCCCAGCTGATCACACAAGCCTCAGCTTTTTGGAAACCCAGTTGGAAGCTCAGCTTGAAGCCCGTGTGCTTCAGGCTTCAGAGGAGTGGCCAGGAGGGTGGATGCTGGTCCCACCCCCCTCAGCAGCTTCTCCATCTCCTTGTTAATGTGTGCTGGAAAGCTGATAAGGTAAATCGTTGGATTGAAAGGTGGGTAGCTCTGTTTGACTCAACAGCACAGATATGCTCCTCAGTGGAGGATGATGCCCACCACCTCCCTCTCCACTGGAATCCCAGCAGCCACTGACCCAGCTGCTGACCCCATCAATAGCTGAAAAGCCTTTCCAAAAGCAGCAAATCTCTCTCCTTTCATGTATTATTAAAATTCTCACTGGTTAATTTATTAGGGTACTTTGCACGGGGCAGGAAAAAAATGATCTCTTTGTTGACCCACTTAAACATGCTCCACTCCAACACAAAACTGTCAGAAGGGCTAAGGGGAGAGGCAGGGAAGTTGTGCACAGACTGATGTCCTTTGTCTCGGCGAGACAGCTCCAGGATGGAAGTGCTGGGACTCCCTGGCACGAGAGCAAAGGGCTAGACACAAGCCTTCACAGACCAAACCACAAAGGAAACATTCAGCTCATACACCACACGGACACAGCCAGGGAAACAAGACACCCCAGTCCTCCTTCCTATGCTGTACTCATCCCTCCATGGTCCTGTGGGCTTGGGGATGATCCTCCCCATGCTGGCTTCTCTAACAGTGCAAATGGAAAACGTGATGAGGAACAAGGAACGAGTTTGTTACCATGAGGGTGGTGGAATACTGGAACAAGTATATGTATATATCTATATCTACATCTATATCTACATCTATATCTATCTATATCAATATCAATATCAATATCTATATCTATATCTATATATCTATATCAATATAAATATCTATATCTATATATCTACATCTATCTCTATATCTATCTATCTATATATCTATATCTATATCTATCTATCTATCTATCTATATCTATATCTATCTATCTATATCTATATCTACATCTATATCTATATCTGTATCTATGTATTTATCTATCTATCTACATATATTATAGTAGCCTTCCAGNGGTTGAGGATGCCCCTGCTGACTGCAGAGGGGGCTGGACTGGATGACCTTTGGAGGTCTCTTCTGACCCAGACCATTCTATGATTCTATGAAATTGCTTAGTGTGAGGGTGTGAGGTACTGGAACAAGTTGCCCAGAGAAGTTATGGAAGTTTCCACCCCTGTAAACATTCAAGGCTAGGTTGGATGGGGCTTTGAGCAATCTGATCTAGTGGAAGATGTCCCTGCCCACAGATGGAGGGTTGGAATGTGATGATTTTTAGATTCTTTCCAGCCAAAACCATTCTATGATTCTATGAGAAAGGGGTTCTCACACTGCCTAGACTTTGTTGCTCTGCTCTGCCCTTTGCCTGGCCCATATGCATCTCTCCTCTGCTCAGTCACATTGTGGGAGAAGTGGTAGATGAATACACCCAAACATGCCAAGAATCACAACGCTCATGAGACAGCGAAGGCACATCCTGGACATCCTCCAAATGAAGGTGTCTATGCCTGCACCCAAACCGATCTCTTCTCCAGTCCTAGGTTTCTCCAGAAAGGGAATCAGCAGTCTTGCTCCACAGCAGTCCCTGATCCACTTTAACAGGTATGGGGTTTGGAGAAGCAGGGCACTGCAGGGCAAAACTGGATAAGCCAAACTGGCAACGTAAACACCACTCGGCACCAAAAGCAGCCCTGTAAGTGAAATCAGCAGGATTAGCTCTCATTAGGTCTTGTTTTTCCATTAGTGTCATAAAGATAAAGCCACTCTGCTCCCATAAAGGTGGCCTGCAAAGTGCTCAGACTCTCCAGGACTCTCAAGCTATTAGAGAGGACACAAAAGCTCCATTTGTTTCATCACGAAGAAAGTGCCTGGAAAGGGCAGCGAGGACAAAAAGATGTTGCAAGAAGCCTTTAAATGTCGGGAGGTTAGGAGCTCCCATCCTGTGCCCCACTCCTTGCACTGACAGATTGGTGAGGGAGAATGTTTTAAATGCCAAATGCTTTGCTGGGCTCATTCTCATAGGATCACAGCATGACAGAGTGGTGGGGTTTGGAAGGGACCTCTGGAGGTCACCTAGCTCAACCCCCCTGCTAAAGAAGGGTCATCCAGAGCCAGTTGCAGAGGATTGTCCATGTGAGTTTTGAAAGTCTCTAGAGAAGAAGACTCCACAGCTTCTCCAGACAGCTTGCTGCAGTGCTTTGTTATCCTCAAAGTAAAGGAGTTTTTCCTTAAGCTCTTTATCTGAAGCAAATCAGCTGCCAATTAACTTTGATGCTAAAGGGCTATGTAACAGCTCATGAGGACACCTAAACAGTGTGTCAAGACCTGGAGGAAGACCTTGGAGATGGGCAAAAATGATCTGAGGGCTGGAGCACCTCTGCTATGAGGACAGGCTGAGAGAGCTGGGGCTGTTCATCCTGGAGAAGAGAAGGCTCCAGAGAGACCTTATTGTGTTCTTTCTATAAATTCAGATGGGGATTATTGTTTTAGCAGAGCCTGTTGTGACAGGAGAAGGGGTGGTGGCTTTAAACTAAAAGAGAGGAGATTTAGGCTGGAGAGAAGAAAGAAGTATTTCACAATGAGGGTGGTAGAACACTGTCCCAGGTTTCCCAGAGAGGTGGTAGCTGCCCCTTCCCTGGAAACACTCCAAGTCAGGTTGGTCAGGGTTCTGAGCAACCTGCTCTAATTGAAGGTGTCCCTGCTCACTGCAGACGGGTTGGACTAGATGACCTTTGAAAATCCCTTCCAACCCAAACCATTCTGCGAGTCTGTGACATGAAATGAATCAATTAATTAATCCTCCCTTATTCTTAGCTTCATAAAGCTCCTCTATCCCAGGTGGCAGACAAGATAAAATACGTGGAAGGGGACAGAACAGAACGGAAGCCCAGCAAAAAGCTGAAGCCAAGGTTGGGAGGTAGGAGTTTGTGAGAGCTGAAGCTGCAGCTGCCATTAATCCCTCAAAAGCCCTTGGAGAAAGGGGTTTTAACCTGTTGTGCTGCAGTTTTCCAGTTGCCAAACCTAGCCCCAGCCTCAGATGGATGTCACAAAAAAGAAAAGACCGAGCTGGTGTCTGCAAAAATACTTTGAGGGTGGAAAGTGCAGTTATGGGATGGGTGGGGAGTCATTTCTCTGCCTGCAACGGCTCTGCAAAGCGTGAGGCAGAAAGCAGCGCGTGGGAACCTGAACCTGCAGCAAAGAGGAGTGAAAGAGCAGCAACCGATGAGTTTTGTTGCAGCATGTGTTAATCATCCCTCTAGAAGAGGCACTGGGATGGGGGTGGAGGACTTGGCAGCTGGGGGAAATGAGAGTTTTGAGATGTATTTGTAACATTAACTCACATCTGGGATCAATCCTGACCGGGAACATAGCGTCTGGACCAGGCGGGCCAGGAGGAAATGTTCTTCGTGGTCAAGCTGCATGAAGGACCCCGTCGTATGAGCCAAGTGTGGCCTTCAGAGGTGCCCCTCAAACAACCTGGGGTCATGGACTAATGCAGATGCTTTCCAAAGGCAGCAGAGAGTTTCTGCAAGGGATTTGCTCAGAGGCTGTAAGGATTGCATTTCACAGGGAAGAACAGGTCCAGCTCTCACTGGGAGCCGTTGTCCCCAGATCCCTTGGTGGGTCAGGCTGAGCTTGGTGGCCTGGGGGCTCAGGCAGGCATACAGTGAAGTTGAAAGATGTTTTCCCCTGCACTTTGAGATGCCAAACCTTCATGCTAGCATTTGTTGGGTCAGATTTTCCTGCTTATCTGACCCACTTGCATGTCTTGCCCTCCAGTATAACTCTTCACGATTGAGATCAGTTATCCCCGGCCACAGCAGCAAGTGGAGGACCAAGGTGAGGGCACAGGTCTGCAGATATGTTGCTATCAGAGATTGCACCTACAGGCACCATGATAAGAGTCACCCTGGTCCTGCACAGGACCTCCTTTGCAAACTCCTTTGGAGGCAGCTCATCTCTAGAAACCAACAGTACTGAGACAGGGGACCTGTCTGGCTGTGCTGCAGGATGCAATAGGTGGCTTTCCTGCCCCAACTTGTGTAGGCTCTTGGGTTAGGAAAGACAAGGAGCCTGTGCTGGGTTAAAATACCCCAGATTCCTTGGCTGGGTGTTTCCAAGGATACAGATAAACCCTGTACTCTGCAACACTCTGAGGGAAGCCACTCCTCATTACATGACCTCCTGATGTGCAGAGGATCCCAGGCTTTGATTTTGCTGTGAGCTTCCTAAGCCAACCATACATCCCTGCACTCCCAGTCCAGCTTGGTGCTGCCCCACCACACTGCTGCAGGCTGTTTGTGTTGACTCTATGGGTGCCCTTTGCAAGGTTAAGTGGTTTCAGCAGCTGAGTAAATAGGAGTGTTGTGGATCCCTTCCCCATCTAGATGCGGCTTCCTTACCCTCCCACCAGCAAGGATGAGCAATCAGAACCCTGCTGAGTTCTCCAACCTGTGCAAACAGTGGGGAATTGCTCTTCTTCACAGCAAGAGTGGGCTCCATGTGTAGACCAGGATCTCCTGATGGCTGCTGTTAGCAGCCAGGGATGAAGAAGAAAAGAAGTCCTATGCCAAGCCAAGGATGTCTCCTTGCTTCAGCAAGATCAGGTGAGATATTATGGTGCCAGAGGCATAGAAGAATGAAGGTTGGGAAGATGGCAGCATCAAAAGCTCTGTCATTATGCTCAGAAATAAGGATTATTAGTGGGCTTGTTTTTCTTTTTTCTATGTTGGGGAAAGCACCACACACACATAGGTGGGTTGGACTTCATGATCTTAAAGGTCTTTTGCGACCACAGTGATTCTGTGTGATTGAAGGTCTGAAGACTCTTTGGGCACTGCAGGTCTGTAGAGGGGTTTGAGCCTGGCAAAGCTCAGATTCTTCCTTCACTGAGGAGAGGACTGGAGGGATGAGCCAGAGAAAGGCCAGCAGAGAGACCACAGAGAGTGTTCCTATATTAGCTAATCCTTGGGTTCAGCCAAGGCATCATTGGGGTACCTCCAGACTGCCCTTAACTCAAACAAGGCAAGGAAGCATCTAGACCCCATGAAAGCAAACGTTCCTTATGGCTTCACATGCCACAGGCACCTGGATTTTCTACCCATTGTCTGGTTTCCTGCAAAGATGGCACCTCCTGTATCACCAGCAGGGCCAGGTGCCACGACCCCAGGAAAATATCAGTAAGCTGGAGGAAACTCAAAGAAGAACAAAGCAAAATATCATTATGGAGTCAGAGAGACTGACTTTCTGAGCTAATGTGTTTAGCTTGGCTTAACAGCAGCTTAGCAGGGGCTTGGCAATTCAACTGTCTGCAAATATTTGAAGGGTGTAAACACCAAGGACAAGAGGGAAATCACTGAGGGGGTTTTGCAGAGTAGGATGAGCAGGAACGAGGTGAAGGCATTAACACAGCAAGATTGCTAACTGGGGCTTAGGCCTCTCTACCTACAATTTGCTCAAGCTCCCTCACCTTACAGCTGTTCTATAGGTCTCCATAGCATCTGCTGCAGCAAGAGCAGTGTGGGCAGCAGGGCAAGGGAGGGGACTCTCCCCCTTTACTCTGCCCTTGTCAGACCCCACCTNAGACTTGGGAAAGCTTCCGCAAGCCTTCCATCAGGTCGTGGATGCCAACAAAGAGAAGGTTTCCAGATGTTGGTACAATTTTAAGCTCACAAGGGCAAGTGCAAGTGGTGTCTATCACCACACAGCCCTGCTCCCAGCAGGTCTCCAGGCTGCTCAACAAGCACATTTTCCCACCTATGCATTGTTTTTCTCTTCTATCACCACCAGCTTCAAGGCTAAAGCACAGGGACGGGTGAGGAGTTTTAGCTGAAACCTTTAAAAGCACAGAAACGCCAAGACATATTTTGTTAATACCTGTCAGTTCTGCAAAACGATTTAGTTGGAGAAAATATCATTTAAACCTTTCTCTAAGCCTCTGGAAAAAAAAAAATCTTAGTTCTTCATAATGATGTTTGGGTTTTTCTGTACAAAGTAACACTTTCAAATTGGAAGGCTTAAGATGCTTGGAGATGAGCCAGCTGTGTGCTCAGGTGGTCAAGAAGGCCAATGGTATCCTGGCTTGTATCAAGAATAGTGTGGCCAGCAGGTCTAGGGGAAGTGATTGTCCCCCCTGTGCTCAGCACTGGTGAGGCCACATCTCAAACACTGTGTTCAGTTTTGGGCACCTCACTACAGAAAGGACATTGAGGTGCTGGAGTGGGTCCAGAGAAGGGCAACTAAACTGGTGAAGGGCCTCGAAGACAAGTCTTGTGAGGAGCAGCCGAGGGAACTGGGGGTGTTTAGTCTTCAAAAGAGGAGGTTGAGGGGAGACCTCATCACCCTCTATAACTACTTCTAAGGAATCACAGAATAACAGAACTTTAGAGGCTGGAAGGGACCTCCAGAGATCATTGAGTCCAACCTCGCTGTCAAAGCAGGATCCCCTAGGGCAGGCCACACAGGAACACATCCAGGCAGGTTTTGAAAGTCTCCAGAAGTCATCTCCACAACCTCTCTGGGCAGCCTGTTCCAGGGCTCTGGCATCCTCACTGGAAAGAAGTTTCTCCTCATGTTGAGGTGAAACTTTCTATGTTCCAGTTTGTATCCATTGCTCCTTGGCTTACTGCTGCAGATCACCCAAAAGAGCTTGGCCCCCTCCACTTGACAGCCACTTCTCAGATATTTGTACACATTGCTCAGATCTCCTCTCAGCCTTCTCTTCTCCAGACTAAACAGCCCCAGGGCTCTCAGGCTCTCTTTGCAGGGGAGATGCTCAAGTCCCCAAATAATTCTCATGGCTCTCCACTGGACTCTCTCCAGCAGGTCCCTGTCTCTCCTGAACTGGTGAGCCCAAAACTGGCCAGAGTGTTGCAGGTGTGGTCTCACCAGGAAGCTGAAATGAGGTGTGGGTTGGTCTCTTCTCACATGCAAGAAGTGACAGGCCGAGGGGAAACAGCCTCACACTGTGCCAGAGCAAGTTCAGGCTGGAGATTAGGAAGCATTTCTTCCCAGAAAGGGTTCTCAGGCATTGGAACAGGCTGCTCAGGGAGTAGATGGAATCACCATCCTTGGAAGTATTTACAGGATGCATGGATGTGGTGCTTAGGGACATGGTTTAGTGGTTTAGCAGCAGCGGTGGAATTGTGAGCTCCAGGTGCCTGGTTGGACTTGATCATAGAATCANAGAACTGCACACAGGACTCCAGATGGGGTCTGAGGAGAGCAGAGCAAAGGGGCAGAATCCCCTCCCTTGCCCTGCTGCCCACACTGCTCTTGCTGCAGCCCAGCACTCAGTTGCTGTCTGGGCTGCACTCACATTGCAGGCTCATGTTGAGCTTTTCATCACCCCAGACCCCCAGGTCCTTTTCCTCAGGGCTGCTCTCAGCCATTCCCCACCCAGCCTGGAGTTGTGCTTGGGATTGTGCCTACCCAGGTGCAGGACCTTACACTTGGCCTTGTTGAATTTCCTGAGGTTGGCCTGGGCACACCTCTGCAGCCTGATTGATGACCTCAGAAGTCTCCTCCAACCCCAACAGTTCTATCATTCTACAATGAAACAGTAACTCCAAATCAAAACCAATCTACAGTCAAGTGAAATATTTATGAATCTTTCAAGTAAAATTCTCCAGCTTCACAGAGCAGCCAGAGCAACCCCTTAAAAACAAGCTGTGGTGTCTTACAGGGCAAATCCAAACTGTTTTGATGCCCTGTAGTGATGTTGCTAAAGCCCAGACAAGAAGGATATATCCTAGCAGGCACTGAAAAACTGCTTATGGAAGGGAAGATTCAAATTTGGAGTGGCTGCCTGGCTATAAATAGTCTGCAGAACTAAAATACATTCCACTTTGGCTGGAAATGCCTTTGGCCTCGTAGTCATAAACACTCCTGCCTTTTATAGCCCAACCAAATATTTGGTTTCTATAGATATAACAGTGAGTACCCAGAGGTCTTTATTTTTAATCCATGCAGTGTTTGCACGAAAAGCAAGGCAGAGGTCTGTGGGGATCTCAACTGAGTCTGGACCACAGGTGCATCATTAAAAATAAACCTGCGAGCAGCACAAAAAAAGCCCTCTCTGAAGCATCCAAACACACTGAGATTTGCTTGTAAACAGCACTGGGCTTTTAGATGCTGCACTAAGTGCACCCAGAGTGAAAAAGGCCAAGGAATCAGTGATTGCTAATATAATTATGAGGCTCTGTCCTACTAATCTGATGTTCTCAAAGCACTTTGCAAGCATTAATCATCCTCCCAGTGGGGCAGGTCGGGGTTGGCCGCTCCAAGCATGTTACATGGGGGGAGAGATGCGCACAGCTCAAGACTGAAGATGCCCAAGGAAGGGAGGGGGTTGCATTGCTTTATATACATATATGTTAAAAAAAAGAGCCATGGCCACCTCCCAGAAACTTGTCTTCAAAGCAGCCTATTTATCTGGCTGACAGCAATGCACATGAAAGCCCTATTATTCAGCATTTAATAAATCAAACACCCATCCGCCAGCCTTATTGATGGAAGGAAAAGGAAATTAAAGGCGACCTGCTTGGCTTGGAGATCACAAGGATGTTTCCCCATCCATTTACAATAATTTAAGGTGGTTAAATCCTGCCTGTAAGAAACAAACAGGGTTCAGTTCTCTTTGTGTCCCGCCTTAGAGAGACTCTCAGGGTGGGAGATTCAACCTGGAGGAGACGGCGCAGACCCAGTGTCTTTGTCCTCGCAAGCAATGAGCCTGCAAAACCTGAGCACAGGCAGTGCTTTCCCTGGAAAACACCTAAATTACCTTCTTAGCAAGGCCACAGCTACCTAGCAGAGGTGAACCATGCTAGACATACCAAGAGGGTGATGGGGCAGGAAGGGTGAAAGGTAAATCAGTCTAATCTAAGTTTTGGAAGGGCTAGGCTAAGGACCTGTTCCCCCTGCTCGTGCTCAGGACTTGGGCACATCCTAATTGCACATCCTGTATTGTCATCTGGCAGGAGAGGTACCTCACACTTGCTGATGTACCTGTGGCACCCATTCCTGATGGGCTGGATGGACATCAACCTTCCAGCCAGTTGTGTGAAGCTGCATGCAGTGGGGCAAATCCCCATTTCAGATGTTTCAGACAGCTGCAGAAAGCCAAGGCAGAGTTGTGCTTGGGTGAGAAGCACTTGGAAATCACAAGGATCTACTGCAAGAAGAAGAATCTTATGAATTGCCCCAAAGGGGTGAGTTTCTGCATGACTCATGTAGTCTTGACCTCTTGCTCTCTTAGGCAAAAGAGTCCTGAATTATCCCAGGCTGGGTGCCTGCACAGTGCTGGATGTGAAGAATGGATAATTATGGGGAAAATTACTGCTACAAGACCCAGCTTGTTGGTGGGGGGGGGGGCAAAGACATCTCTGCACATCTGCTTGTGGCAGGAGAGGAGCCACTACTCCCTCCCTTAAATTCATCAGGAACTAACATGGATGTTTCAGGTGAGATTAAAACCCTTTTCTCCAACTTTTTCTCACTCGCACAGTGGTCTGGGAAGAATTGAACATGCTTTTTTTTCTCAGCAAAGATATTTTAGGCATCTCTACCATCCTGCACACTCCCAGACCTGGTTCATAGAATCATAGGATCACAGAATGATTTGGGTTGGAAGGAACCTCCAGAGATCATTGAGTCCAACTTCCCTGCCAAAGCAGGATCCCCTAGGGCAGGTTACGCAGGGACACATCCAGCTGAGTCTTGAAAGTCTTTAGAGAAGGAGACTCCACAACCTCTCTGGGCAGCCTGTTCCAGGGCTCTGTCACCCTCACAGTAAAGAAGCTTTTCCTCATGTTGAGGTGGAACTTCCTGTGCTGTAGTTTATAGCCATTGCCTAAGGGGCAGTCAAACCTGCTCCAGCTTGGCCCGAGTCAGCACCCCAGAAGAAAGAGAGAGTTAAGGCTGGACTCTCCTCTCATTGCCCCTCATCCTATCACAGGACACCACTGAAAAGAGACTGTCCCCTTCTTCTTGATACCTGCCCTTCAGATATTTGTAAACATTAATAGGATCCCCTCTCAGTCTTCTCTTCTCCAGCTCTTGCTTCAAGGCAGAACTGCTGGAAGAACTTCTTTGCCCTGCTGTGGGCAGGCAGCCTGTTGGCCACTGCGACATCTCCAAAGGAGATGTGACAACAGTGCCTGGACCTGTTGGATGCCTGAAGCGAGGCTTTCAACTCATCAGTTGCTTCTGCCAAAATGAGAGAGTCCAGAGGTGGGTCACAAAGGTGATCAGAGGGCTGCAGCACCTCTACTCTGAAGCCAGGCTGAAGGAATTTGGGCTGTTCAGCCTGGAGAAGAGAAGGCCCCAGGAAGACCATTTAGCTGCATTTCAAGATCTGAAGGGGACCTACAGGAAGGCTGGGGAAGGACTGTTTAGAAGGGCTTGGAGTGATAGGATGAGGAGCAATAGTTCTAAACTGGAGTAGGATAGATTTAGGTTGGACATTAGAAGGAAGTTCTTCACAAGGAGGGTAGTGAAATACTGGAACTGGTTGCCCAGAGATGTGATAGAGGCCTCATGCCTAGAGACATTCAAGGTCAANTGCACATCTGCTTGTGGCAGGAGAGGAGCCACTACTCCCTCCCTTAAATTCATCAGGAACTAACATGGATGTTTCAGGTGAGATTAAAACCCTTTTCTCCAACTTTTTCTCACTCGCACAGTGGTCTGGGAAGAATTGAACATGCTTTTTTTTCTCAGCAAAGATATTTTAGGCATCTCTACCATCCTGCACACTCCCAGACCTGGTTCATAGAATCATAGGATCACAGAATGATTTGGGTTGGAAGGAACCTCCAGAGATCATTGAGTCCAACTTCCCTGCCAAAGCAGGATCCCCTAGGGCAGGTTACGCAGGGACACATCCAGCTGAGTCTTGAAAGTCTTTAGAGAAGGAGACTCCACAACCTCTCTGGGCAGCCTGTTCCAGGGCTCTGTCACCCTCACAGTAAAGAAGCTTTTCCTCATGTTGAGGTGGAACTTCCTGTGCTGTAGTTTATAGCCATTGCCTAAGGGGCAGTCAAACCTGCTCCAGCTTGGCCCGAGTCAGCACCCCAGAAGAAAGAGAGAGTTAAGGCTGGACTCTCCTCTCATTGCCCCTCATCCTATCACAGGACACCACTGAAAAGAGACTGTCCCCTTCTTCTTGATACCTGCCCTTCAGATATTTGTAAACATTAATAGGATCCCCTCTCAGTCTTCTCTTCTCCAGCTCTTGCTTCAAGGCAGAACTGCTGGAAGAACTTCTTTGCCCTGCTGTGGGCAGGCAGCCTGTTGGCCACTGCGACATCTCCAAAGGAGATGTGACAACAGTGCCTGGACCTGTTGGATGCCTGAAGCGAGGCTTTCAACTCATCAGTTGCTTCTGCCAAAATGAGAGAGTCCAGAGGTGGGTCACAAAGGTGATCAGAGGGCTGCAGCACCTCTACTCTGAAGCCAGGCTGAAGGAATTTGGGCTGTTCAGCCTGGAGAAGAGAAGGCCCCAGGAAGACCATTTAGCTGCATTTCAAGATCTGAAGGGGACCTACAGGAAGGCTGGGGAAGGACTGTTTAGAAGGGCTTGGAGTGATAGGATGAGGAGCAATAGTTCTAAACTGGAGTAGGATAGATTTAGGTTGGACATTAGAAGGAAGTTCTTCACAAGGAGGGTAGTGAAATACTGGAACTGGTTGCCCAGAGATGTGATAGAGGCCTCATGCCTAGAGACATTCAAGGTCAAACTTGATGGAGCTCTGAGCAACCTGATCTAAAGACATCTCTGCTGACTGCAGCGGGGTTGGACAAGATGACTTTCGAGGGTCCCTTCCAGCCTGATGAATTCTATCATTCCATGATTCTGAGGAGCCACAGAGATGTTCTCTTAAAAGGTAGCAGCAGGTCCATCAGATTGCTGCCTGCAGCCTTGAGCATTTGTGCTCTCCAAATAGCTGCAGAGTTGCCACTTCCCTCCACGGTGGCACAGAGCTTTCAAAGCCTCTCAGCATCGTGCATTTGCCTCGGGAGCTAATGAGTCTGTGCCATGCAGCTCGTTAGCATGTTGCTTCCTGCACACAGCACGTCTTTGGTGTCTGGCATCCCCCTCCCACCTCCCCTCTCCTCTCCTCTCCTCTCCTCTGCAGCATTAAAATGCCTCACGCTTGCTGCGTCACTGATTTCCAAACCTGTGGCTGCTCTGCAATATTGATATTCTTCTGTTTACCAGCAGCCATCTCACAGCTGCATGGAATGGGTCTACAGTAAATTATTGCTGTGATTTAATTACCCCCTTGGATTCCTGACACATTTACAAGCAGTGCTGGGGAAGGTGAACATCACTGCAGCAACTGAGTGCTGACATTTGGGAGCCAAACCCTGAACCCCCATCCTCAGCTGGGATAATCTCAGCTTGCACAGGCTGCAAAACTTGATTGTGTTCTGGGGTGCTTGGGGGCATGAGAGGGTTGTTTGCTTGCCCCAGTGACCACAAGAAGCTCTGGGAACTGTGTTCATGGAACTAGGGACATTGTAGATATGGTGCTTAGAGACTTGGTTTAGTGGTGACCTGGTAGTGCTGGATTAACATTTGGACTTGATCTTAAACATCAACATTGATCTTAATCTTTGTCTTCCAAACAAAATGATTCTATGAATTCTTACACAGCAGCAAAAGAGATCTGTTTTCATCTGTAGGCTCACAGAAAGGCAGAATGGGACTAGAGTGGGACACCAATCCCATTAGGGATTACAAAGCAAAACATGCCTGGTGTTTGCTGTATGCAACAAACCCCATTTCAACCTCCCTTCTTACAAAGCCTGTTCCATTCGCTGCTTCTCACCTCTCCCAGTGTCACTTTGGTTGTCCAAAGCCATCTTCTCTCACCATGCACATCTCAGCACCCCTGCATACCTCCCAAGCAGGGTTCCTACAGCAGCTAGGAAGCTCCTTCAGGGAGCTCTGAGGTTTGTTCAGGCAAGCATGTGAAAAGACCAACGACTTCATCATGTGGCACCATGCAGAGCATCCGGGAACCATTCAAGAAGAGCACAGAAGAACCTCACCCCAGGAAGGATTTGTTTGTGTTTCCTACACACAGCTTCTTAGGATGAATAAAATGTCCTTTGCCTGCAACTTGGTTGATCAAGGTTGGATGAAAAGCTTGTGTAGGATGCCACACACCAGCAAGAATTGGTGGTTGTTTTCAGAATAAGGATCTTTTATCCAGCCTTAACTCAGCTTGGGTCCATTAACCTGGACCAGTTCCTGCTTGTTCTTGTCTCTCATGTGTCCAAATGTCCCAAAACCAAATAAATGGATTTTCAGGTTTTGCATTTTTCAAGACAAGACTAATTTAAATTAAGAAGTTTAAAGAGAAGCTAGGAGGATACAACAGCTGTGGGTCCTGTGATGGAATGAGAGATAGGGAGTGGAACATCGATGACCTCATGGGATGGTGCCAGCAGCAGGGAGAAGACATAGGGTTTATATGGAATAAGGTGTGATTTCACAGGGTCACAGGATCACAGGGTGTTAGAGGTTGGGAGGGAACTCCAGAGATCATCAAGTCCAAGCCCTCTGTCAGAGCAGGACCAGAGAATCTAGCTCAGGTCACACAGGAATGCATCCAGACAGGGCTTGAAAGTCTCCAGAGAAGGAGACTCCACAGCCTCTCTGGGGAGCCTGTGCCAGTGCTCTGTGACCCTTACAGTAACAGAAGTTCTTCCTCATGTTGAGGTGGAACTTCCTGTGCTGTAGTTTATAGCCATTGCCTAAGGGGCAGTCAAACCTGCTCCAGCCTGGCCCGAGTCAGCACCCCAGCAGAAAGAGAGAGTTAAGGCTGGACTCTCCTCTCAGACACCCAGGCTGACATCCAGACAACCTCCATTGTTTTTAAATTCCCCTGGATTTGCATCTTCATCAAAGGGAGGCTGCAAGAACCACCATGGCCACCAAAAGCTGCCAGCCCCCTGGCTGCGTTCCGGATGCTGCAACAATTTCCATGCCGCTTCTCTTGGTCCTAAGTGCTGCTAAATGGAAGCTGTGGTTCAACAGCAGCTGTGTCCCTTCTGTCAGCTGGGTGATGTCTCCAGGTTTTCAAGAAGAAGATATGAAAACTTGCTCAGATGAAGGTTGTTTTGACTTGGGGATGCTGAAAATCCCAATGCTCAGCATGTCTTCCCAAGGATCCCTGGGATTTGCTGTCCTGGGTGTCCTCCAGTCTTAACCTTGTCCCCAAAGTCTGGCCAGTATCTTATGTCCCAGGGAATGGTAGAGGAAGCCTCAAGACAGTGAAACTGCTTGGTTTTGGGAAAAGTATCCTCCCAATTCAGGCAGCAAAGGACATTGTCTGGGGGGCCTAATAGTATCCTGGGGTGCATCAAGAAGTCTCTCCAGCAGGTCTAAGGAGGTTCTTCTTCTCTGCTCTGCCCTGGTGAGACCATACCTGGAGTATTGTGTCCAGTTGTGGGCTCTCCAATTCAAGAAAGACAGAGATCTGCTAGAGAGAGTCCAACAGAGAGCCAGGAGAATGACTGGGGGACTTGAGCATCTCCACTATGGAGAGACACTGAAAGCCCTGGGGCTGTTTAGTCTGGAGAAGACTGAGAGGAGATCTGAGCAATGTCTATAAATATCTGAGGGGTGGGTGTCAAGTGGAGGGAGCCAAGCTCTTTAGGTGGTGCACAGTAATAAACCAAGAAGCAAGGGATCCAAACCGGAACAGAGAAGGTTTCACCTCAACATGTGGAGAAACTTCTTTCCAGTGAGGGTGACAGAGCCCTGGAACAGGCTGCCCAGAGAGGTTGTGGAGTCTCCTTCTCTGGAGACTTCCAAAACCTGCCTGGATACATTCCTGTTTGGACTACCCTAGGGGATCCTGCTTTTGGCAGGGGATTTGGACTTGATGACCTCTGGAGGTCCCTTCCAACTTCTAATCAGAAGCTGGGGTGTGAGGACATGCTCACCACACAGGGCTTAACAAGCCCTTGAGTGCAGCTGTGGCTGACACAGGGAAGCAGAGCAGATAATAAAGCTCCCAAAGCTTTTTTTGTCTGTATTTTAACATCGTTAAAAAGTGGATAATCTCCTCCTCCATAAAAGCATCATCTCCCTCCAGGAGCCTCTGTGGCTGTCACCTTGAGCCAGAGCATTCCCATGGCCAGCACTGGACCACACCAGGAGGTGGCAACAAAAAGTGGCCAGCTCAACTCAGGGTCTCCAGGGGTGAGGCTGAGCTGCAGCAATGAAGCTGTGGCCCTAAAAAGCTCAGTGATTGATTTAATATGTGATGACCCCTCTTGTGCTGATGCCACACAAGCCCAGCAGGAAGGACTGACAATTTAATTTCTTCTCTTTTCACTCCTTTCTTGTGAGAGCTTTGGAAACTTGATGATAAAATTATATCTATTATTATTTCTGATTCTCTTTTGGAAGAAATGCCAACTGCAGCAGCAGCAGAAGCTGGGAATCATCCTTAGTTCTTTGCCTGGTGTGGTTTTGCTTTTTTGTTCCTTTTTTCTTTTAATGGCAGCTCTCTGAGCACATGAAGAGGGTGGTTATAAGAAGCACTCTTTTTTGGATGAGCACCAGGCATGGTGGGGAAAAAGAACAGGCTGCTCACCTCTTGCTTTCTGCACCCAGATCTCACCTTGTTCACCTTTGCATTGATGGGAAGCAGCAAGAGTAAGATGAGCAGGCACTGCTGCATATTCCCATTTCCCCATGTTAAGAGTCAACACCCACAAAATCACAGAATCATAGAATGGTTTGGGTTGGAAGGGATCTTTAAAGATCATCTGGCCCACCTCTTCTGCAGTGAGCAGGGGCATCTCCAGCTAGAGCAGGATGCTCAGAGCCCCATGCAGCCTGACCTGCAATGTTTAGAAGCACAGAATCATAGAATGGTAAGGTTGGAAGAGACCTCAAAAATCATCTAGTTNCTGGAGTTGTGCTTGGGATTGTGCCTACCCAGGTGCAGGACCTTACACTTGGCCTTGTTGAATTTCATGAGGTTGGCCTGGGCCCACCTCTGCAGCCTGTCCAGGTCCCTCTGGATGGATCCCTGCCCTCTAGCAAGTTGACTGTGCCACACAACTTGGTGTCATCTGCTGAGGCTGCACTGATTCCTCTGTCCATGTCACTGACAAAGATGTTAAACAGCACTGGTGCCAGCACTGACCCCTGAGGGACGCCACTTGGCACTGGTCTCCAGGTGGACATTGTGCCCTTGATCACCACTCTCTGTGTGCCACCATCCAGCCAATTCCTTATCCAAGGAAACGAAAAGTTTCCAGGGATGGGGCTTCTACCACCTCTCTGGGCAACCTGTGCCAGTGTTTTAGTACCCTCAGTGTGAAAAAAATATCTCCCTTCTATCTAGTTTGAATCTTCCCTCTTTTAGTTTCAAGCCAGCACCCTTCAGTCTGTCACAAAAAGCTCTGCTAAAATTCCCAATTATCACAGCATTTCACTGACTGGTTGCACTACCCAAGGCATTGCCTTGTTGCTGATCTACCTTCACAGCATCAGTTCCAGCTCTCAGACATACAGCACCTTCAGACATCACCTCTCACCCTCTTTATTTCTCACCTCTTGCCTGGCACGTGTGAGCAACCAGGATTTCTCCCAGCCCTTCCCTCTTGCAGACCCCCTCCCTTCCCATCACCTCTTGACAACAGACCTCCAGATACTTTCAGGGAAGGAGAGAAAAAAAAAATCTGGGGGAAAGGAGGGGAGAGGAAGAGTCAGTTCTACTTTGGATCAATGCATTGCCACTGAATGAGAGAGAGGGCTGGAGTGGATGTGCCCTTGGGAGCTGGCTGATCCATCCCCTGTCAAGCTTGAGGGTCCCCATGGAGGAGCTGTCTAGTGAAGCCAGGCAGCTCTTGGTTATTTTTAGGAAGAGCTTCCCTCCTCTGTCATGCAGCAGGAAATCTTTTCTTGGACACTTTATTACCAAAAAAAAAAAGAAAAGGAAAGGAAAGCACAAAACAAGCAAAAAACCACCTCATTTCCTGGAGTCTTCCTCTCTGCCTCACTTCTTCCCATTTTCCCTGTCTATTGGTTTTTTTTTTTAGGGTCTGACACTCATCAGATTTTACTCTACCTCCAGCTCCAGTCCTTGCATGTCAGCATGGACCTTCACTGCTTTCACCGCTGCAGCACAGAAGGAATTGAATGCCCTGAGCTCTCTCTGGCACCTAGAGAATGTCTCCAAGAAGCATCTTGATGCAGGTCCTGCCCCAAATGCCACTCAACACGTGAAGCCACACCACTGATTTTGGCCAGTGGTGGAGGCAGCTTTTGGGGCAGAGCAGGAGCCTGTGCAGGCTCCACTTCCATATGCTCCATCCGGAAACACCAAGTCTCTTTCTATAGGAAGGCAGGTTATCCTGGGGCAGAGGAAATGTTTCCTCTTGCTGGCAGGATGTTTGCAGCAAGCCCAGAGTGAGCTATGCACAGAAACCTCCTGATGTGGTTGCATCACTGTGAAGCATTCAGCAAACATCTCCCAGCAAAGGGCCTGAATCAGTCAATGTTAGTGCCCCTGGAGCAGACTAGAGACAGCCCCAGGAAATGAAACCAAGGCAAATGTAAAGGATAACATCCTACCCATCCCAAAACTAGGCAGAAGGTCCCCTACTAGCCACAGTGATCAATAAGGCTGGGACAGATCTCCACATCTGGGATGCCCTGAGTCGTAGAATCATAGATTGATAGATTCATAGAAATATGGAATGGTTTGAGTTGGAAGGGACCTTAAAGATCATCTAGTTCCAGCTCCAAGCAGGGGCACCTTCCCTACAGCAGGTTGCTCAAGGCCTCATCCAACCTGGCCTTGAACATCCCCAGGGAGGGGGAATCTATAGCCTCCCTGGGCAACCTGTGCCAGTGTCTCACTACCCTCACTCTATAGAGTTTCTTCTTAATTTCCACTCTAAATCTCCTGTCTTCAAGCTTAAATCCATTCCCTCTCATCCTATCACTCTTCAAGCTTAAATCCATTCCCTCTCATCCTATCACTACAAGCCCTCGTAAAAAGTCATAGAATCAGAAAATGCATTGGGGTGGAAAGGACTCTTGAAAGTCATAGAATCATAGAATGGTAAGGTTGGAAGGGACCTCAAAGATCATCCAGTTCCAACCCTTTCCCATAGGCAGCGACACCTCCCACTAGTGCAGGTCACTCAAGGCCTCCTCCAACCTGGCCTTGAACACCTCCAGGGAGAGTCATTTTGTCCAACCCCCTGCAGTGAGCAGCTCCAACTAGAATCTAGGGAGGCAGTGCCCAGGTCTGACCCTACAGGAGTTTTTATTCCCCTGTTCCACAGAATTTTCCTCTTGAGTAAGGCAAAGCAAAGCTTCTCTGTAATCTTTAAAATTTTCTGACACCCCAAAAAAATGATTTATGAAAAAGATTCCCCCCTTGATTTGTTCAAACAACTGAGATCTTAGAGCTTCCCCTGGTTCAAAGCCTGAACCCTGATGCACAGCTCCCGAGGGTTCAAGACAAGCCTCTCTTCTCAGCTCTGGGCAAGGTCCCTCACTTCAGGGTTTGCAGACACAACTTCGAAGCAAACCAGCCCTTTAGCAGCCAGAAACTTCCCTCAGTCACACAAAGGGGTTTCAAGAGCTCTTTGACAAGTGCTTTGATCTCTCTTTGTGTACAACACACTGGAGGTTTACTGGAGCACTCTGGAGTATGGTGCTCGGAGCAGAGGAAACTAACCCCAGAGAGATTCCCTGCTCGGGAAGGATTTTTTTTTTTCCCTTGCAGCTGCAATTTAGAGATTTGGGAACTTCAGCCCCAATTGTTGCATGAGATCACTAGGTAAATCAGAGGTCATGGAATCACAGCCTCCAACACTGCTTGGGTGAAGTGATACCAATACCTGGATGTAGCCTGCAGGAAAGCTGAGACTTTTCATAAGGGTGTCTAAGTGACAGGGCAAGAGGGAATGGTTTTAAGCTGAGGGAGATGTGGGTTTAGATTGGATCTTAGGAAGAAGTTCTTCAGCATGAGGGTGGTGAGACACTGGAATAGGTTGCCCAGACTGGTTGTGGATGCCCCCTCCCTGGAGGTGATTAAGACCAAATTGGATGAGGCCTTGGGCAACCAAGAGATGTCCCTATACGAGGCAGGGGGAGTGGAGTGGATGATGTCTGAGGTCCCTTCCAACCTAAAGTGATGGCTGAGAAATCAGCTCTTCTGCTGAAAAAGAACAAACCACTTTTACTGGCTCTGCGTGGTTGCAATTATTTCATTTACCCAATTTCCCTCCCAATACAAATCCAGTCCCTGTGAGATCCAGCATGGTGCATCTCTGCCACTCAGAATCACAGAATCAAGCA
>WBNM01026214.1:0-10317 GCA_013399055.1 Ramphastos sulfuratus
TTCTATGATTCTATGACACAGAGCTAGTCAACCTCTTTAGATCCCCTTTTGATCTGGTAAGCACATACCAGATCTGCTGCCCAAGGTGTCTGGGTACACATCTGTCACACGCAGCCCACAGCTGGCACCTCTGCTGAAACCTCACCCAGAAGATGTGTTGCTGGCAGTCAGGCTCTTAGAATCACAAGCCCAGAAAGCCAAGACAGCTGTAAAGTGTTCTTAGGAGGGTAACCACAGGCCCTTGGGATATCAGTGCTTTAGATTTGATGAGGACCTGTTAATGCTCTGCCCATTCTCCATCACCACCTAACTAGGTTTCCTAACCACAAACCAGGTCCAGGAGGAGCATCCCTGGAGACAGTCATTACTATCAGGCTGCTGCTCCACCAAGCTGCTCATTAATTGGGCTGCCCAAGCCCTGCTGGTCTGCCTGACTGCAGCTCTAAAGCCCAAAGGGAAGAGGTTTTTTCTCTGCTAAATGTGTTTCATTTCTTGTTTCCCTCTTCATTTTAGTCAGGGAAGGCATCAGATTATTTCATTGGTGCTGTGATTAGAAAGCAAACCTCATTAGAAGAAAGATCTGGAATGTGTCCAGAGCAGGGCCAGGAGGATGCTCAGAGGGCTGGAGCTGCTCTGCTGTGGGGACAGGCTGAGAGAGTTGGGGTCGTGCAGTCTAGAGAGGACAAGCCTCCAGGGAGACCTTATTGTGGCCTTCCAATATCTGAAGGGGGCTGTGGAGGGACTTTTTAGGCTGTCAGGTAGTGATAGGAGTGGGGGAATGGCTCCAAGCTATTAAATTAGATGTTAGGAAGAAGTTCATCACCATGAGACACTGGCAGCGGTTGTCCAGGGAGGTGGTGGAAACTTCATCCCTGCAGGTCTTTAAGGCCAGGCTGGATGTGGCTCTGGGCCACCTGTTCTAGTGTGAGGTGTCCCTGCCCATGGCAGAGGGATTGGAACTGGATGATCCTTGAGGTCCCTTCCAGCCCTGCCAGTTCTGTGATTCTGTTTCCTGCAGCCTGCCTCTCATGAGGAATGGTCTCAGTGCCAGTCTCCCAGCTCCACCAGCACTGTGGCACCCAAGAACAGTCCAAGGTGCCATGAATGCTACCTGCACACCTGCTGTGTGACAGCAGCACCACAGCAGCCTGTTGGCCCTGAGGCAGGAGGGATGAGCTGTTGCCGTGCTCTGAGCTTTTAGCCAAGGCCAGCTCTCAAGACCTCTCAGTTATTCAGGAGAAGCTTTCCACATTGGCAAAGCAAACTCATCTGGCATTGCTTTTGTTGGCTGTGTGAGAGTCACCCTGGCACTCCAGGAACTGGGCAGCAGAAGTGAAGACAAGGGAAAGGGCAGGGTGCTGTTATTTGTTAAATCAAAGCCCTCAGTCACCAGGCCAGAAATACTTGCACTGGGAGGGAGCTCAGAATAGAATCATAGAATCATAGAATGGTAAGGTTGGAAAGGACCTCAAAGCTCAGCCAATTCCAACCCCCTGCCATAGCCAGGGACACCTCCCACTAGCACAGGTCACTCAAGGCCTCATCCAACCTCATCCTGAACTCCTCCAGGGAGGTTGTGGAGCACAGAAGCACAGAATGTGATCGAAGATCACATTCTGTGCTTCTGTGCTCCACAACCTCCCTGGAGGAGTTCAGGATGAGGTTGGATGAGGCCTTGAGTGACCTGTGCTAGTGGGAGGTGTCCCTGGCTATGGCAGGGGGTTGGAATTGGCTGAGCTTTGAGGTCCTTTCCAACCTTACCATTCTATGATTCTATGATTCTATTCTGAGCTCCCTCCCAGTGCAAGTATTTCTGGCCTGGTGACTGAGGGCTTTGATTTAACAAATAACAGCACCCTGCCCTTTCCCTTGTCTTCACTTCTGCTGCCCAGTTCCTGGAGTGCCAGGGTGACTCTCACACAGCCAACAAAAGCAATGCCAGATGAGTTTGCTTTGCCAATGTGGAAAGCTTCTCCTGAATAACTGAGAGGTCTTGAGAGCTGGCCTTGGCTAAAAGCTCAGAGCACGGCAACAGCTCATCCCTCCTGCCTCAGGGCCAACAGGCTGCTGTGGTGCTGCTGTCACACAGCAGGTGTGCAGGTNTGACTATGATTCTGTGATTCTGTGCTTCTATGATTCTGTGACACAGACTCACAAACTTGATTTTTTTTCCCCTTCAAGTCCATCAAGGGCTTCACCTGGCCCAGCTCCAAGACAGAAGAGCCACCAGATCTGGCAGAGCTGGCTGGGGAGAGGAGAGAGTTGAGCAAGAGCTGTGAGAAGTGCTCTGCTTGTGTTAGTGTCATCCTTCACCTCGACGATAACTAAAAATAAAGCGCTGCAACAATCCAGGAGATTGACTAAGACAGATGCTGCTTTTAACATGTGTACTGTAATTAACTTACACAAGGCTCCAAAGCTCCAGCTCAGCCTCTTCCCACAGTGGAGGAAGTTTGGCTTTCTAATAATAGGAGCTGGTAACACATGTTGAATTATAAAGTAATCAGAGTTGCTTTTGGCAGGAACAATCCAGCCTTGTCTTGCCTCCATTAATCTCCAAGCCTGACAGGCTCTCATCTCCCGGTGGGCAGCCTGCTTTGCTCCCAGCTCTTTCCCTCTGGCATAAGGCAGGGCACAAACTCCTGGTGGTGGGAGGGGTGGGTTGCCCCCCCTGAGTGCCCTCTCTGCCGGTGCCTGTGCTGGCTTGCTCTGGGGTGCCATATGGTCTGTGTGCGGGAGCTGGCACACAGGCTGCGGCTGAGCTGCAGGCACCTTTGCTGTGGCACACCCACGCAAAACCTGCTGTAGCTCTCAGCTGCACCTTTTGGTGGCCTCCCCCAGAGCTGTCACCAACAGGCACTGCCCGAGCTGTGGGGGGCAAGGTGCTTTGCTGCCTGCTTCCACTCAGCAGCCTGCGTGCCAAGGCGGCACTGTGCGGTGTCCTCCTGTGGCCTTGCGCTGCTGCCCGCGCTCGGGGCTCAGCCTTCACAGAATCATGGAATGGTAAGGTTGGGAGGGACCTCAAAGCTCAGCCAGTTCCACTCCCCTGCCATAGGCAGGGACACCTCCCACTAGCACAGGTCACTCAAGGCCTCGTCCAGCCTTGACAGCAAACCCTAGTTAGCACTGCCCAGCTCAGTCGTCTGCCCCGCTAACACTCTCCTAATGCCACTTTTCAGATCCTGGTTCCAAACAGTCTTAGCACCCTTCCTGCCCTGGGCTCAGCTGATTCTCCAGCTGGCATGGGATGGTGGCTGGGATGGCCAGTCCTGTCCTGCCCTACCCTGCAGCCCCTCAGCTCCACTCTCCTTCCTTCCTTATTCCCTACGAGGAGAGGCTGAGGGAGCTGGGGGCGTGCAGCCTGGAGAAGAGGAGGCCTTGAAAGGCTTCAGAGAAGGAGACTCCACAACCTCCCTGGGCAGCCTGTGCCAGGGCTCTGAGACCCTTCCAGTCAAGAAGTTCTCCCTTGTGCTGAGCTGGAACTTCCTGTGCTACAGCTTCCATCCATCCATCCAATGGCTTATGTTGGAAGGGACCTCCAAGCTCAGCCAGTTCCAACCCCACCATAGGCAGGGACACCTCCCACTAGAACAGAGGGCAAGGAGGTCTCCCCTCAGCCTCCTCTTCTGAAGGCCAACCCACCCCAGTTCCCTCAGCTGTTCCTCACAGGACTTGTGTTCAAAGGCCCTTGCCAGCCTGATTGGCCTTCTCTGGGCACAGTCCAGCCCCTCAGTGTCCTTCTTGGAGTGAAGAGCCCAAAACTGAAGCCAGGGTTCAAGGTGTGGCCTGCCCAATGCCAGTTCCTGGGTGTGCAACTCTCTCCAAAGCAAGGTGCACAGCAGACCTCCAGGAGCTTGCCTTGAGAATTCAGGTCTGGGGCCCCCACCAGCTTCTAACACACATAAAAGGCTGAACCTGATGAGGGTTCCTAAGAGCTCCTTTGAGAGAGGAAACTCCCAAGTGTTCTGCTCAGGCCAACAAAGCAACCTGCAACCTGGGGTTGGTTTTCAATTTAAGAAAGATGTTGAGGTGCTGGAAGGTGCCCAGAGAAGGGCAGCAAGGCTGGGGAGGGGCCTGGAGCACAGCCCTGTGAGGAGAGGCTGAGGGAGCTGGGGGTGTGCAGCCTGCACAAGAGGAGGCTCAGGGCAGAGCTCATTGCTCTCTGCAGCTCCCTGAAGGGAGGTTGTGGCCAGCTGGGGTTGGGCTCTGCTGCCAGGCACCCAGGGACAGAAGAGGACACAGCCTCAAGCTGTGCCAGGGTAGGCTCAGGTTGGATGTTAGGAAGAAGTTCTTGGCAGAGAGAGAGATTGGCATTGGAATGAGCTGCCCAGGGAGGTGGTGGAGTGCCCATCCCTGGAGGTGTTTAAGAGGAGGCTGCATGAGGCACTTGGTGCCAGGGGTTAGTTAATGAGAAGCTGTTAGGTGAGAGCTTGGGCTTGATGCTCTCAGAGGTCTTTTCCAGCATTGCTAATTCTGTGATTCTATGCCACTTGCTCAGCCCTTGCTCAGCCAGCTCTCATTTTCAGGAGGCCATGTAGCAGGAATGCAGTGCAGACAGCCAGGCCCTTGCTGGTTTTGATGTCATCAGCTCTGCTGACATCCACAGTAACTCGATGACAGCAGAGGGCTGCTTCTGTGTGTTCTCAAACCCCAGAACCCACCCTGACCTGCTCCACAACCTCCCTGGAGGTGTTCAGGATGAGGTTGGATGAGGCCTTGAGCAACCTGTTCCAGTGAGAGGTGTCCCTGCCTATTGCAGGGGGCTTGGCACTGGCTGAACTTTGAGGTCCCTTCCAACCTAAACCATTGGATGGATGGAAGCTGCAGCACAGGAGCTTCCAGCTCAACACAAGGGAGAACTTCTTGACTGGAAGGGTCCCAGAGCCCTGGCACAGGCTGCCCAGAGAGGTTGTGGAGTCTCCTTCTCTGCAGCCTTTCAAGGCCTGTCTGAATGTGTTCCTGTGTGCCCTGAGCTGGACTGTCTGGTCCTGCTCTGGCAGGGGTTGGACTGGATGAGCTCTTCGGGTCCCTTCCAACCCAAATTGTTCTGTGATTCTGTGATGAGAAAGACCTCACCACACCACACCTGAGGCACTCCATGCATGGATGAACAACCCTCCCAAGATGCTTCTCTAGCTTTGGGTATGTGCAGACCTGCTGGAGACAGGCAGCATCTGAAAACCTCATCACAGGACTGCCTAGACTGGAACAACCCTTTGAGATCATCAAGTCCAATCATCAACTTAACATTGACAAGTCCTTGACTAATCATAAGCACTGCATCTGCACAACTCTTAAATCCCTCCAGGGATGGGCACTTCACCACCTCCCTGGGCAGCCTGTTCCAGTGCCTGAGAACCCTTTCAGTGTAGAAATTCTTCCTAATGTCCAACCTAAACCTCCCCTGGTGCAGCTTGAGGCCATTTCCTCTTGTCCTATCACTTGTTTCTTGGGAGAAGAGACCTCTACCTGGCTCCAGCCATGTTTTAGGGCAAATGAGAGCAATGAGGCAGGAGAGCCCAACCCCCACCTCACTGCAGCCTCCTCTCAGGGAGCTGCAGAGAGCAATGAGGCCTCCTCTCACCCTCCTCTTCTCCACACTAAGCACCCCCAGCTCCCTCAACTGCTCCTCCCCAGCCCTGTTCTCCAGACCCATCCCCAGCTTTGTTGCCCTTCTTTGGACAACAAACTTCTTGGAGTCCTCAAATGTTAAGTGGAAGCAAGCAATGAGGATGCAGTTAAAGAGTCATTTTAATTTCTTCTCCCCATTTTTTTATCTCATTAGGATGCCAGACAAAAAGGTCTTGGTCATGTCCACATTGCAAAGCATTGCCCTGGCTTCCACAAGCACCATCTGGCTTCTGGGGAGGGAGAGGGAGCAGAGGCTCCACCAGGCATGCAGTACCCTGGGTGAAGAAGACACAAATGGTAGCTCCTGACTGCCTACTCCAGTGAAGAGCCAACAGCTTGAGCCCTGCCTGTGATTGGTGTAAGACCAAACTTCCAGGTTTGGGCACTGCAAGACAAGAGAGATGTGGAGGTGCTGGAGTGGGCCCAGAGGAGGGCAAGGAAGCTGAGGAAGGGCCTGGAGAATGAATCTTATGAAGAGAGGCTGAAGGAGCTGGGGATGGTTAGTGTGAGGAAGAGGAGGCTGAGGGGAGACCTCATTGCTGCCTACAGCTACCTGAAGGGACATTGTGGAGAGGCTGCTGCTGGGTTCTGCTCACAGCTTCTAGGAGACAGAACAAGGGGGAATGGCCTCAAACTGAGGCTGGGGAGGTTTAGATTAGACATCAGGAAAAAGCTTTTCATGGAGAGAGTGGTCAGGGACTGGCATGAGCTGCCCAGGGAGGTGGTGGAGTCCCCAACCCTGGATGTGTTTCAGGGGGGTTTGGATGTGGTGCTTGGGGCTATGGTTTGAGGTGAATCTTGCAGAGCAGGGTTCTAGGTTGGGCTTGGTGATCCTGAGGGGCTTTGCCAGCCTGGGTGCTTCTGTGATTCTGTGACCCAGCCTGATGCTTGCCACCATTCTCTTTGGCTGGTACCCAAAGCAGTGGTTGCTCACAGCTCAAGCACAGTGCTGAGGGGAGGGGATGCAATAAATCAGTGTAGCTTCCCTGCTGATGTGTTAAACAAGGAGAAGCCACGGAGCAGGAGAGCATTCCTGTGGTGGGGGAGAAGCACAGGCACAAAGGAGCTGTAACCATGTGAACTAAGCAAGCCCTGCAGAGTTTACTGTCCCTTCTGACCTCCATCCCTATCTGTTGAGCTTCCTAATGAGGACATGTGACTTCACTTCACATCCCTTCAGCTGATGCAGAGCAGGTCAGCTCCTTGCTGCTTTGTGTGTTACCAGCAGCAACAGGGAGGTCACATCCCTGATGCCCTCATTAGAGGCAACATTGGTAGCCCTGGGCAATCTGGGTGCCTGTTTTGCTGCATGCAGGCACATCTGGAGGTACATGTCCAGAGAGGGGCAGCGAGGCTGGTGAGGGGCCTGGAGCACAGCCCTGTGGGGAGAGGCTGAGGGAGCTGGGGCTGTGCAGCCTGCACAAGAGGAGGCTCAGGGGATCACAGGATCACAGGCTCAGAGGATGTCAGGGGTTGGAAGGGACTCAAAGAGCTCATCCAGTCCAACCTCTGCCAGAGTAGGACCAGACAATCCAGCACAGGGCACACAGGAACACATCCAGACAGGGCTGGAAAGGCTGCAGAGAAGGAGACTCCACAACCTCTCTGGGCAGCCTGTGCCAGGGCTCTGGGACCCTTCCAGCCAAGAAGTTGCCCTTTGTGTTGAGCTGGAACCTCCTGTGCTGCAGCTTCCATCCATTGCTCCTTGTCCTATCCCAGGGAGCAGTGAGCAGAGCCTGTCCCCACTCCTGACCCCCAGCCCTCAGTTATAAACATTGATTAAATCCCCTCTCAGTCTTCTCTCCTCCAGACTAATCAGCCCCAGGTCCCTCAGCCTCTCCTCCTCAGGCAGCGCTCAGTCCCCTCAGCATCCTCACAGCCCTCCCTTGGACTCTCTCCAGCAGATCCCTGTCCCTCTGAAACTGGGGAGCCCAAAACTAAATGAAGACCTCATTACTCTCTACAACTACCTGAAGGGAGGTTGTGGCCACCTGGGGTTGGGCTTTGCTACCAGGCACCCAGAACAAGAGGACACAGCCTCAAGCTGTGCCAGGGCAGGCTCAGGCTGGATGTTAGGAAGAAGTTCTTGGCAGAGAGAGTGATTGGCATTGGAATGGGCTGCTCAGGGAGGTGGTGGAGTGCCCATGCCTGGAGGTGTTTAAAAGGAGGCTGCATGAGGCTCTTGGTGCCAGGGGTTAGTTAATGAGAAGCTGTTAGGTGAGAGGTTGCACTGGATGATCTTAGAGGTCTTTCCCCAGCCTGGTTAGTTCTGTGATTCTGTGAAATACAGCAAGATTTGCCTGGCTGGTTTTCCTTCAGCTCTTCAGCTGTCAAAATGCAGTCAAAGCCTCTTTCAACTAGTTTCACTTATAAACCCCATCCCCCCCTCCAAAAAAAAAAAGCAGCATCCTAGCAAACCTGAGAGTTTCACACAAAACACAACCCCCAAAGCATCAAAGGTTCTGTTAGGAGGGTTGGTGAACTTTAGCAAGGCCTTTGATGAAAATGGTCTGAGTTTCAAGTGTGTAATGAAACCCCAAATCATTCAAGTTTCACATGGTTGCAAATATTTCTGCCAGCCCTGATCAAAGGTGTGTTCAGCAGGGAAGAAGCTTTGATTCTGCAGCGCAGGGGACGTGCTGGAATTTTCAAAGCCAGGCCCTGGGATTTAGCTGAGCAGCTCTGCCCAGAGAGCTAAAGTTAGCAACACCCAGGGGTGAGGCATGTGAAGGTGGCAGCTTTGGATTGACTTCTGGTACCCCTAACTGCCTTCCCAGGGGTGAGTTTGGATGGTACACACTGAGTGGGTTCCCCTGCCCAGTGTGTTTGCTGCCCTCTCTACCTATCCCTGCCAAAGGCTCCTGACTGCTGGCTGCAGACATTGCTGCTCTGCACTTCAGCAGGGCCTTTGGCACTGTCTGCCATAACAAACTCCTGGCCAGGCTGAAACAGACCTTGGGCAGGGGCACTCTGTGCTGGGTCAGGAACTGGCTGAGTGGCTGGGCACAAAGAGTGGTGGTGAATGGAGCCACATCCAGCTGGCAGCTGTCACCAGTGGTGTGCCCCAGGGATCAGTGCTGGGCACAGTCCTGTTTAATATCTTCATTGATGATCTGGAGGAGGGCATTGAGTCCTCCAGCAGTGACTGTGCAGATGACACCAAGTTGGGAGCAAGTGTGGAGCTGTTAGAGGGCAGGAGGGCTCTGCAGAGGCNCCTCCATTCAAGAGAGATGTTGAGGTGCTGGAAGGTGCCCAGAGAAGGGCAGCAAGGCTGGGGAGGGGCCTGGAGCACAGCCCTGTGAGGAGAGGCTGAGGGAGCTGGGGGTGTGCAGCCTGCACAAGAGGAGGCTCAGGGCAGACCTCATTGCTCTCTGCAGCTCCCTGAAGGGAGGTGGTGGAGTGCCCATCCCTGGAGGTGTTTAAGAGGAGGCTGCATGAGGCACTTGGTGCCAGGGGTTAGTTAATGAGAAGCTGTTAGGTGATAACTTGGACTGGATGATCCCAGAGGTCTTTTCCAGCCTGCTTCATTCTGGGATTCTGTGATTCTGCAGCACAGCACTTCAGAGGCAAAGCTGCTGTGTTCTGAGGAGGAGGAGGCATTAGTGCAGCAGGACTGGTTGCTGACCCACATTCCAGCAGACAGATGTGGAAGGCAGGCAGCACAGCTGGAAGGGGGTGTGTGGCTTTCCCTAGTTGCCTGCACAGGGTCTCTCCACCACTTTGTGTCTATCTGGGCAGCACCACCTAGGATGGAGCAGGAAAGCAGCTGAATTTCTTCCTTGCACTTGGTGATGAGCCCCAAATCCCCCCTGGAGCCAGAGGCATATGTAAATGTCTGGGTTTAATACCACTGCCTGGCTGTGAAGTCTTCATTTGTGACAAAGATTTCCATGGCAACAGACTGGTCTCTCCAGCAGGACTCTGGTCCCCTCGGAAAGAGCAGGTGGAAGGAGGGAACAGAGAAAGCAAAACGCTGCACCAAGTGCTAGAGAGAAGCAGCTGCAAGGTGTTTATGTAACCAGAGGATCAGGCTTCAGCAGATCCAAACTCCCAAAGAGAGGGAATCCACCTGGAGAGCTGTGCAGAGGATGCTGTGAATGCTGTGGGCTGGGGGGGAGGTGGACTCTGCGTCAGTGACTTCTCCCCACCTTGCTTTCCCCATGCACAGCACAGCACTCTGCTTTGCTCTGACACCTTGCCTGTCCCAAGGGACACCTTCCAGGTGCCTCAGAGGCACAGCAGCACTTGTGGGCTCTGCAGCCCTCCAGCTAGAGGTGTGCAGAGCAGAGGGCAGAGGAGACTCCATGCGCCAGCAGGTGGAAGCTCTTATCACAGCCCTGCCAGACATTTGCTCTATCCCCAGGTCACCTCCCTGGCCTATTTCTGTCCTCCAAAGGCAGAGCAGCAGCAGCTAGCACCACTGACCTAGCAGACCCCTCCATAATTAGCCACAGGCTAATCAATGTTTAGATTGTGCCTTTAAATCTTCAGTTACTTGGCAAAGCTTTGTTACACAGACAGCTACAGCTCTGGTACACCAAAGAGACACTGCAGATGCTGGGTGGTTGTTTTTTTCCTCCTAAGAACAATCCATTTTGCAGGCAGCCTGGCATGATCCCACCATTCATTCCCACATCCAGAATCCAATCAAGAATTACAGAAGGAACCAAGTTGGAAAAGACCTCT
>WBNM01026221.1:0-10179 GCA_013399055.1 Ramphastos sulfuratus
TGAGGCAGAGCAGAGTTGGACTGAAGGTCAGGAAGAAGTTCTTCAGTATGAGGGTGCTGAGACTCTGGAATAGGCTGCCCAGGGAGGCTGTGGATGTCCCCTCCACAGGGAGATTGTGGCTGCCTTCAGGTATTTACAGAGATCACTGAGGGCAGCTTTAGACTGGAGATGAGGAAGAAATTCTTGACACTGAGGGTGGGGAGACACTGGCACAGGTTCCCCAGGGAGGTTGTGGATGTCTCCAGACTGAATGAGGCCTCGAGCAGTCAAGCCTAGCTGAAAGCTGTCCCTGCCTGCGGTGGGGAGGTTGGAGCAGATGAGTTAGGGCTCTTCAGCCTGGAGAAGAGAAGGCTACTACCCCCTTGTAGTAACCTTCCAGTATCTGAAGGGGGCTACAGGAGGGCTGGGGAGGGACTTACTGACAAGGTCTTGTAATGACAGGACAAGGAGGAATGGGTTTAAACTGGCAGAGGGGAGGTTTAAGCTAGATGTTAGGAAGAAGTTCTTTATGGTGAGAGTGGTGAGACGCTGGCACAGGTTGCCCAGGGAGGTTGTACATCACAGAATCACAGATCTTCAATTACATTCTGTGATTCTATGATCCACAACCTCCCTGGAGGGGTTCAGGACCAGGTTGGATAAGTCTTTGAGCAATCTGTTCTAGTGGGAGGTGTCCCTGCCCGTGGCAGGGGCTTGGAACTCAATAATCTTTGAGGTCAATTCCCACACAAATGCTTCTGTGATTCTATGATTGGTGAGGTTCCTTCTAACCTGAGCTGTTCTGTGGTCTGGAAGGGCTGTGGGAGGTTCATGTTTGCTCTCTGCCAAGGCTGCGTGTGCTCAGAGTTGCTGCAGGAGGTGCCGTGCAGCTCTGAGCGCCTGCGGCCGTGCTGCTGAGCGCCTGCGGCCGTGCGGCTCTGAGCGCCCGCGGCCGTGCTACTGAGCGCCCGCGGCCGTGCGGCTCTGAGCGCCCGCGGCCGTGCGGCTCTGAGCGCCTGCGGCNTCAAGTTCGACTACGTCCCCACGGACACCACCCCTAGGGACCGCTGGTAACTATGAGCTGCTGAACCCTGCATGCCTTTCCCTGCTTTCAGCAGGTATCTCCTGCCATAGCTGCTGCAGAAAATAGGTTGCTGTCACCTCAAGCAGCTTCTGTGCCTGGACAGTCCAGGGCTGTCCAGCTCCACAAGGACTGAAAAACGTCTCCAGCAAGGCTAGGGAGGTTCTCCTGTCCCTCTACTCTGCCCCTTTTGGACCACACCTGAAATGCTGTGTCCAGCTTTGGGGCTCCTCAGTTCAAGAGAGACAGAGAATTGGTGGGGAGAGTCCAATGGAGGCTGTGAGGATGATGAAGGGCCTGGAGCATCTCTGCCGTGCAGAGAGGCTGAGAGCCCTGGGCCTGGTTGGCCTGGAGAGGAGAAGGCTGAGAGGGGACCTGAGCAATGTCTATCAATAGCTGAGGGGTGGGGGTCAGGATGAAGGTGCCAGGCTCTGCTTGGGGGTGCCCAGGGCCAGCACAAGGACCAAGAGGGCTAAGCTGGAAGCCAGGAAGATGCATCTCAGCATGAGGAGAAAGTTGTTTGGAGTGAGGGTGCTGGAGGCCTGGAGCAGGCTGCCCAGAGAGGTTGTGGAGTCTCCTGCTCTGGAGCCTTTCCAAGCCCCTCCTGGATGTGTTCCTGTGTGCCCTGCCCTGGGTGCCCCTGCTCTGGCAGGGGTTGGACTGGCTGCTCTCTGGAGGTCCCTACCAGCCTCTGGAATTCTGTGATCCTGTGACTCCATACACATGGGTTTTTTGGGTGTTCTTGTGGAGGCAGCTGTGGTCTCCTCTAGAGGCCTCAGAGAGGCAGCTGGGTATAGGCTCTGTGCCAGTGTTGTGGGTGTGGTCAGTGCAGAGATCTGACTGAGTTCTTGTTCGTTTCTCAGGGTGGAGAAGGGCAGTGAGGATGTGAGGCTGATGAAGCCTCCCTCTCCTGAGTACCAGGCTCCAGACACACAGCAGGAGGAGGAGATTGTTGTGGCTGAACCTTCTACCTCGGACTGTGTCAGAATTGAGCCAGACACCACCGGGCCCAGCAGCAGCCAAGAGACTGTGGACTTGTTAGTGCAGATCCTCCGGTGGGTGCTCTGCAGCCCCTGGGAGCTGCTGCAGTCTGCTCCCTGTAGCCTTTTAAACTCCAACCTCTTCTTCTGCCCTGCACAGGAACTGTTTGCGCTACTTCTTGCCTCCGAATTTCCCCATCTCCAAGAAGGAGCTGAGTTCCATGAGCTCAGAAGGGCTCTTGGCATTTCCCTTGGTGAGTTCAGTATTCCTACAAAAGGAAGTTTGGGGTTTTTTCCCCACCCCAAACGTTCCCTCCTTAGGGCATCCTGCTGATGCAGAATCTCACTCTTTAAAGGCTGCTTTGGGTCCAAGACCCTTGGAAGCCTGCCTGGGGCCTTTGGGCACTTGTTGGTGGCAGAAGCTTTTAATCACTCCCCAGCTGCTGCCTGCTTCTGCCCTAAAACAGCCCCTCCCGGCCTCAAACCTAACTCCTCCTAGCCTCCCCCTGGCCCCAAGTCCCAGGTCCCCCTAACCCCTCAAACTCAGCCTCTCCTGGCCCCAAACTTGCTGTGCCTTGCTGTTAAGCTTTCAAGAGGAGAGGCAAGGTGGGAGGGGAGCAGCAGGAGGCTGCAGCACACCTGTGTGTGTTGCTCCATGTCTTACAAACCCGAATTTACCTGGTGGCAATCTTCAAAACTGCAGAGAGCACCAACTGCAGCCCCCCTTAGGCTGCCTCAGCAGGGCAGGCTTGGCTGCCTCCCAGCCAGATGGACACCCTAAGGCTTCTGCTGTGGCCTCCTTTTGTTGGAGAAGGGAACAGATGGAACTGAGCTTGCAGCAGTTACTTGCGTGCTGGTGTTAGAAAGTCCAGTGCAGACTGAAATGTGGAGAAATGGAACCACAGAGCCAGGAGGGTTGAAGAAGACCTTGAACCCTAACCCAACCACCACAGCCACTAAGCTCTATCAAGCAGCTCCACATCTACAGCTTCTGGAACACCTCCAGCCATGGGGACTCCACCACCTCCCTGAGCAGCCTGTGCCAGCCCCAAACCACTCTTGCAGCAAACAAATTTTCCTCATCTCCAACCTAAACCCTTCCCTGGCACAGCTTCAGCCATTTCCTCTCATCCTGCCTCTGGTTACTTGGGAGCAGAGCCCAACCCCAGCCTCACTGCAGCCTCCTCTCAGGGAGCTGTAGAGAGCAAGGAGGTCTCCCCTCAGCCTCCTCTTCTCCAGACTGAACACCTCCAGCTCCCTCAGCTGCTCCTCCAAACCCTTCCCCAGCCTCTTTGCTCTTCTCTGGACACCTCCAGCCCCTCAATGTCTTTCCTATGCTGTGGCTCTTCTGTCTTTCTTATCCAGCACAGCAGAAGGGTAAACCTTTACAGGAGCACCTGGAGGTGCCAGAACCCACTGCTGACTTGGTAGTCTTCAAAGTGCCCTCTCTGACAGCATGTTGGCAATCTCTCTTGTCCCTCTTTCCTCTCTGTCCCTCAGGTATCTGCCTGAGTCCCCGGCCCAGGACATGTTGGTCTTGTCTGGAGTTTGCTGTTCCCACCTTGCAGTACTCAGCTGTGCTGGCTGGCTGGGAGCTGACCCTGTGGGGGCTGTTAGAGCTCTGTACAGCACAGCTCTGTGTTTAGGCCTCTTCAAACAGTAACCTGAATTCAGGCAGCTTTTGGTGGGCAGTTCTGGGTGTAAGGAATGTGCAAAGCCTTCAGCTGGCAGAGCAGCAACCTCAGTGTGGGCAGCATGGTAAGGATAAGGCTGGGCAGGCAGGGGACTGCTGGTGCTTGCTCCTGGGTGCCAGCAGCTGGGCTGTCTTCTGCTGCTGCTGGTGCTGCAGGGGGCACCTCAGCACTCTGAGCTTGGAGTAAGGTGGGAGTCAGGCTCTGCTCCCAGGCAGCTTGTGCCAAGGAGAGGGCATGGCCTGAAGCTGTGCCAAGGGAGGTTAGGTTGGGTGTTGGAAGCACTTCCTCAGGGTCAGGTTGGGTGTTAGGAAACACTTCTTCATGGAAAGGGTCAGTAGACAGTGGGATGCTCTGCCCAGGGAGTTGGTGGAGTTGCTGTCCCTGGAGGTGTTTAAGGACAGGTTGGATGTGGCAGTGCCATGGGCTGGTCGCTGTGCTGGTGTCGGGTCACAGGCTGGACTGGATGATCTCAGACATCTGTTCCAGTCCCAATAACTGTGTGTTTCTGTGCTTCTGAAGGTGCCATCTGTTGTGTTTTGCCTCCTGCAGAAGGAGTATTTCAAGCAGTATGAGGTAGGGCTGCAGAACCTCTGCAACTCCTACCAGACGCGCGCCGATGCCCGTGCCAGGGCCTGCGAGGAGAGCCTGCAGCACTCGGAGAGGAAGCTGAAGGAGACAGAGGAGAAGCTGCAGAAGCTGAGGACTAACATTGTGGCTCTTCTGCAGAAAGTGCAGGAGGTGAGTGAGGAAGGGCTGCAATAGCAGAGCTTCCCCACCAGCAGCCCCCACCTGCAGGCACATCAGATGTGTCACTCCATCAGCTCTGTCTCTGCTGGCTGCAGCTTGGACTCAGGCCATCAGAAGCAGCTGAGTGTGCAGCTGCTGGCACTGCCAACCTCTCAGAATCCAGACCTGGGGGGTCCTGTTGAGTGTTAATTGAGACTGGAGATTAGGAAGAAGATGGTCAGAGGGCTGGAGAAGCTCTGCTGTAGGGACAGGCTGGGAGAGTTGGGGCTGTTGAGCCTGGAGAAGAGAAGGCTCCAAGGAGACCTCAGAGCAGCCTTCCAGTACCTGAAGGGGCTCCAGGAGAGCTGGGGAGGGACTTTGGACAAGGGCTGGGAGTGCCAGGACGAAGGACAAGAGCTTGGAGCTGGAGGAGGGCAGACTGAGACTGGAGATGAGGAAGAGATTCTTGAGAGTGAGGGTGGGGAGACACTGGCACAGGTTGCCCAGGAAGGTTGTTATGGTCAGATCTATTAATTGTACTCTTAAATATCAGACTGAAATAGCAAATAAGAGCTTTCAACAAAGAAACTTCCACTGAATCCCTGCTTTAAATCAAACTGAGACCCCTCCCAGTGAAAAGGCTACTGGGAGTAGGTGGATTCAGTGGGTCCTCCTTAGGGACAGGTTTCCTAAACCAAAACCCAACCCAACCAATCAACCCAAACCAACCCAACCGAATGAAACCCTCAGCTGCCCCACATCAGCACAGGAAATCTGCTGCTGGAGTGCCTTGGGGGAGCAGCAAGTGCTGGCTGCTTCCCAGCTGGTGTCTGTCAGGCTCTGGTGCTGCTTGCCCAGCAGCTGGGTAGTGCTGGGATGCCAAAGCCATCCAGAGCAGATCACAGAGTCATGGAACACATCCAGTGGGCAGAGCCNAGCCCTGCAGAGGAGGTTGCCCAGGGCAGATGCTGCAGAGGATTCTGCTCTGCTCTGTTTTATCACTCTCTTGCAAGTGCTCTGCTTCAAGATCCATTTTTCACTGTGCTCCTTGTGCTTTGGTTTCAGGACATTGATATCAACACAGATGATGAGCTGGATGCCTACATCGAGGACTTGATCACCAAAGGAGACTAAGCAGCCCCAGCCCAAGGCCTGAGAAGTGCAGGGGGAGCTGTGATGGGAGCTGTGGGTTCCTGCAGTGAAGGACTGGGGCAGCTGAGGAGAAGAGGATTTTCCCACCATGTCTGTGGTGATGTCCAACTCCTCCTTGTGACTTGGTGGGAAAGAGGCATTTGAGCTGTGGGCAGGACAAGTTTTTAAGGCTGTAGCACTCTGAAATCTCTTCCTCTTGTTTATAAATATTTATTTTTCAAAGAAATCAGAACTGTGCCTGAGATGGTGGCAGGACTGCTGCATGGTTTTGAGGGAGGGAAAAGTGTGAGTTACTCTTTTTGTGCATCTGGGATATATTCATTTGCTTGATCTGGCAGAGCAGCACACCCTGCCCAGCAGGGGTGGCTCATGTAAGAACAGCAGCTCAATAAACCTTGAGGTATGGAAGAAGAGGTCAGGACTTAGGCTTTGAAGAGCCTGGGGCTAAGAGAAAACCCAAGTCAGGAATCTGAGCTGTATGGAGGAGATCAAAACACAGCTCCTAATCTAAGGGGAGGAGATCTTGGTGGTGCTGAAGAACTGGAGGTAGGGCACTGGCACCTGCCAGTGCAGTGAGGTTCCTGAATGTGGTGTCTCTGCTAGATGAAGAGGATGGCAGAGGGTTGTGATCAGCAGAGGGAGAAAGCTGGAGCTGGGATTCTTTTCTAGCAGCCATCCTCTGGCACACTGCTGAGAAAGCTTGGAGATAAAAACTGCCACAGCAGCAGCACTCCTTGGGCAGCTGGAAATAAAGTGACCACCCTCTGCTGCTGCTCCTTCAGGTCTGGGTTGCTCTGATCACATTGCTCTTCCAGGTCATTTTGTGAGAGGACTGAAATTTGGAGCCTTTGGAGCCCTGCATTGCATCCTGGGTCAGCAACAGGAACAATTCCTTCCTCTTGTCCCACCAGCTGCAGGCTGCACTACAGCTCCTAGCAGCCTGCTTGTGGCCAAGGTGATAGGGTTTGAGGTCACTGCTTAGGCAGCCTCACACTTCTGCTAGGACAAAGATGTCCATGGGCCTGGTGCTCAGAAAAGTGAAATCCTGTGCAGCCTGGTGGTCTGAAGAAACAGCTTCATCAGTGGTGCCCACCTTCAGGAATATCAGATGGACCATTGGGACTCTTCTGGCAGCTGAACGTGTAAGAGATGTGCTGCAGAGAGGGAAAGACCCAAACAGAACATCTGCTGCACAGAAACATCTTCAGCACCAATGGTCTGAGGTCCTGGAGAAATCCTAGCTCCTAGATACCTACCAGCTGCTCTTTCACCCAGTGACCCCTCCCCAGCAGGGAAGGGGGACTGGGGGAAAGGAGGAGACCCAAGGATTGAAATAAAAGCATTTAGTGAAACAAGACAAAGTGATACCAATAGCAAATCTGTGAACTTACACTCAGCCCAGCAAAGGTCCTGGAGCATGTCCAGAGCAGAGCAATGAGGCTGGAGAGGGGTTTGGAGGGTGCCAAACAAGGAGCAGCTGAGGGAGCTGGGAGTGTTCAGTCTGGAGAAGAGGAGGCTGAGGGCAAATTGCATCCTGGCTGCACCAAAAGCGGTGTGGCCAGCAGATGGGAGAGGTGATTCTGCCCTCACTGCTGTGTCCAGCTTTGGAGCCTTCCACACGAGAGAGACCTGTTGGAGAGGGTCCAGAGGAGGCCTCCAAGATGCTTAGAGGGTTGGAAAACCTCTGCTGTGGGGACAGGCTGGGAGAGTTGGGACTGTGCAGCCTGGAGAGGAGAAGGCTGCAGGGAGACCTTAGAGCTGCATTTCAATATCTGCAGGGGACCTGCAGGCAGGCTGGGGAGGGACTGTGCAGAAGGGGCTGTGGGGACAGGCTGAGGGCAATGGGTTGGAAGTGGAGCAGGGCAGAGTTAGGTTGGGCATCAGGAGGAAGTTGTGCCCAGGGAGGGTGAGGAGAGACTGGCACAGGCTGCCCAGGGAGGTGGTGGAGTCCCCATGGCTGGACATGTTCCAGAAGCTCTAGATGTGGAGCTGCAGGATAGAGCTCAGTGGCTGTGGTGTTGGGTTAGGGTTGGACTCCAGGACCATCAAGGTCTTTTCCAACCTTCCTGATTCTGTGATCAGGATGGGGCCAGTGCTGGCTCCTGCTGCCCACATCCCTCTCTGATCTCTGAGTGCATGGCTTTGGTTTTGCTTGCCAAGGCAGGCAGAAGCAGCTGTGGTGCTGCAGGTCTGGTGGCCTTGTGCCCTCCTTGCCTTATGCAGCTCTGGCACCAGGACCATTCCCCTTCTGTCTCTCCTGGACTACACTTAGCCAGGCTGAGGTGAAGATGCTGCCTCAGCTGCCAGGTGCAGGCTGCAGGGAGGGACCCCTCGGGAGAGGGCACTGCCACCAGCTCATCAAGTGCCTCTGTGCAGGAGCCACCAGCACCTGGGAACGCAGGGCACGTGGGCAAGCGTCAGCCTCGGTACTGCCATGTCTCCAGGGCAACGTTGCCCAGTGGCAGAGGCATCCCTGGCCCCTGCCAGGGCACCCTCACACTGCCTTTGTTGGCTCTGCTGTGTTTCTTTGGGAGACAAGAGGACAAAGTCTTCCTTTTCCTGCCAGCTGCAGCTGCCTGGAAGTGACTCTCCTTGTCCTGGGCAGGTCAGCTGGCATCTCCCTGGAGGCCTGAAGGCAAGCACCCAGCATCAGAGCCAACCTGGGGCCAAGGTGCACCAGCGCCAGGGCTGCCTCTGGCTGAGGACACATTGGGGCCCTTCTCAGACCATTTGGAACCGCTGGCAGCTCCCTGGCCTAGGCCCTGCAGGCTGCTGGGCATCCTCTGCCCAGCCCAGCTGCTCCAGCCTGGGCAGGAGGAGCCACCAGAGCACAGCAGAGATGCTGCTTCTGCTATGCCCGGGGGGCAGCACCCCGAGTGCTGGGGTGCAGGTGCTGGCTCTGGGCCAGAGATTTCCCCCTGCCTTTGCTTCCCTCTCTTGTGCCAGGCAGGCAGAATTGGGACACTCATGATGGGCAAAAGCCCCAGTTCTGCCTGCCTGGCACAAGCCTCTGCCCCGATGGACTGAGCCAGGGGTGGGCTGGAGCAAGCTGGGTGGTTGGCTTTTAAAATTCTCTTTCACCCTGCAGCTCTTGAATTGGACCACAGGAGCTTTCTACATCCCACTTTCCCCCACCACGCTGCCATCCCAGCCCCTTCCTGTAGTGCCCTGGCACAGGCGTGTCCCTCTGGGGTGCCAGGAAAGGTGCAAGTGGGGTGAGGAGGATGTGACTGAGCATTCAGCATCTGGAGCAGTGCTGCTGGCCACGAGTCCAGCTCCTGCTGTGAACCCTTCCCTTTTTCTTGTCCTTCCCTCCAGGGAAAGCAGTTCCAGGGGAAGCAGGGGCACCACTCCTGCCTGCCAGCCCTGTTGTCTCCATCTCCTCTCTGCTGTGCATCCACAGAGAGGGCTCTGTGGGAGGTGCCTGTCCCTCCTGGCATCCCTCCTCCACCCTGGGCACTTCTTTAAGGCTCTTCTTGCTGGGATTCATGTTGCCCTTGCATGGTCTGAAGTGCCCACAGCTGCCCTAGCAAGTGCCAAAAATGGTCTGGCTCAAACATCTAATGGGGAAAGAAGTGTCCACAGCCCTGAGGGAGCAAGGCCTGGGCAGGGGCAGGTGGTGCCTGGGAGGTGGGGAGGGACAGGAGTTGTGGTTATTGCAAAGCTGTCAGCTGAGCTGAAGGGAAAGAGCAATGCAGATAAGGAAGAGAGACCCTGGCCCGGGTTGGTGCTGGTGTGGGCATGGAGCTTTCTCCAGGGGTGCCCCCGGAGAGCAGTAGCAGGGACTGCTACAGGGAGGGACTCCTGGCCTCCTGTGCTGCCCTGGTGTCCTGTCCCGGTGTCCTGTCCCAGTGCCCCATCACCAGCAGGTCTGAGCACCCATGTCTGTGCTCCGAGGGGCACAGCCGGCCACTGCAGGTCCCACTTGGGTCTGGGCCCAGCAGGCTGCACCCACAGAGATAACTGAGGGGGGCTGAGACAAACCCAAGTTGGATTTGCAGAACACAGGGAGGAAGGACGTGCAGGGGCAGCACTGCCAAGTAGCACAGCCACTCAGCTCAGGTGCAGCTCTCTTTAATGCAGCCTTTCTGCTGGGGCAGCATCCCCACCACAAGGCTCAGCTGTCCCTGTCCCGGCTCTGGCAGCAGCACCAGCAGCAGCTGCACCTTCTGAGAATCTCAGCCTCTGGCACTGGCCATGAGGCTCCCCGGAAGGGCTGCCCCATGCCAGCCAGGAAGGGGCGATTCGTCTGTGGCATTTCCAGAATGAGGTTCAGAGCCCAAAGCAGGAGAGGATCAGGCTGGCAGCACTGTGGGACAGGTAACTCTTCTGCCCAGTGCAACGTTCCAAAGACCCTGTGCTGTCTGCTTGGTGCTGGCTCGGAGGGCAGGCACCTAAGGGGCCCAGGTGTCACCCCTTGGATCTGGGAAAGGTTTTCCTAGAGGACACCAGCCTGTGCCTGAGGCACAGCTCCAGAAAGTGCACTCAGGGCTCCAGCAAGCCTGCAGGGCCTCTCCAGGAAACCTATGCCCAGAGTGTGGCAGCACGTTCAGTTTTGGGCTCCCCA
>WBNM01026238.1:1387-11746 GCA_013399055.1 Ramphastos sulfuratus
GGGGAGGTTCTCCAGCCCGCTGATCTTTGTTGTCTTCTCTGCACCCACTCCAGCAGTCCCATGTCCTTTTGCTGGAGGCACCAGAACTGGAGGCAGTGCTGCAGGTAGTGGCTTAGCAGAGCCAAGCCGAGCCGAGCCGAGCCGAGAGGCAGAATGCCCTCCCTGTGCTGCTGCTCTCCCTGCTTTGGATGCAGCCCAGCACACAGCTGCCTTCTGGGCTGCCAGCAACCATTGCTGCCTCATGGGCAGTTTGTCACTGACTGACACCCCCAAGTCCTTCTCCTCAAGGCTGCTCTGAAGCCACTGCTCACCCAGCCTGGAATTGCTCTTGGGAATGCTCTGATTCAGGTGTAGGACCTTGTACTTGGCCTTGTAAATACAGATAGTAAGATAAGACACTGCTTTCTTTCAGACCTTTGAGGTACAGTATCAATAGCAGCAGCACAGACATAATGTTAAAATATGGTGATCCACATGTCCCCACAAATGGGATGAGATCCATGCCCAGATTAAAAAAAAAAAAAAAAAAAGAGTAAAAAATTCTTGCCTCATGATAAAAGCTCTTCCTCTTTATTCTCAGGTAGAACATCTATAAAGTCAAACCCTTCCAGGTTTCCTGAAGTTCTGCAATTTCAGTCATTGTCAGCTCAGAACAAAGAGATAATTCATCTCAGTTGATGCCAATAGGCTTAAAAGAAGGAAACTCCAGAGAACAATACTAAGAAAATCACTCCCATACTAAAAAAGTTAGACTTGGTCTATTGTACAGGACACACACAATCTCTGAAGAGCTATGTTGTCCAAACAGGCATTGTAATTCCATGGCTGGTCAAACTTTTAAATCTGCAAACTATCAGACTGATCTACTAATTCCTAAGATCCATCCCTTGGGCTGGAGTATCCCTGCTATGGCCACAGGCTGAGAGAGCTGGCGCTGTTCAGCCTGAAGAAGAGAAGAGAGACCTTAGAGCTGACTTCCCGTACCTGAAAGGGGCTCCAGGACAGCTAGAGAGGGACTTTTTACAAGGGCCTGTAGTGATAGAACAAGAGGGAATGGATTGAAGCTGGAAGAGAGGAAATTTACATTGAATATTAGGAAAAGGTTCTTTCCAATGAGGGTGGTGAATCAGGTTCCCAGGGAGGCTGTGGATGCAGTCTCAGTAGAGGTGTTCAAGGCCAGGTTGGATGAGGCCTGGAGACATTCAAAACCCACCTGGATGCATTCCTATGTGGCCTGCCCTGGGTGATCCTGCTCTGGCAGCGAGGGTTGGACTGAATGATCTCTGGAGGTCCCTTCCAACCCCTAACGTTCTGTGATTCTGTGATCCATAAAAAATGTTGGTGAAATAATTGTTCTGTTTGGAATAAAGCAAAAAGCCTGCTGTGCTCACAATCCCATAATAAACTGAAGAAGTGGCCACGAATGCTGCATCCACACAGCTTCTGCAGCACATAGGTTGCAGCATATGGCTGCAGATCTCCTTTTGCACCAGAGAACCTGCACTTGCTGCATATTCACAGGCTGACTCGGTGCAAAAGCAAAGCACCACCAAATTTTGTCTACCACTTGCAGAGACACTTGAGGGAAGACATGAAAGTTAGTGTTTTATACCCACTTACTGACTTCAGAGTCCATTCTGTTGCTTCAGTACTGATTTGTGGTTGAAGGGTTTTTGGGTTGATGTGCCTTTTTGTATTTTTTTTTCTTTTAAAGAAAAGTAGGCTTTTACAGATATCGTTCCTGTTACAGTGATAAATTCTATAGCTTTTAGACTCCCTCTCAGCTAAGAAGAGAAAGGGTGGCTAGCTTGCTCATCCAGCCTTTGCTGAGTTAGCTGCCCTTTCAAATAGAATCATAGAATGGTAAGGTTGGAAGGAGACCTCAAGGATCATCTAGTTCCAACCCCCTGCCATAGGCAGGGACACCTCCAACTAGCACAGGTCACTCAAGGCCTCATCCAACCTGGCCTTGAACACCTCCAGGGAGAGAGCATTCACAACCTCCCTGGGCAACCTGTGCCAGTGCCTCACCACCNAAGAGGCAAGGGTATGATGTGACAGGTGGTGCCTTCCACATTCCTGGTGCTGATAACCAGGCAAGCCAAAATGACTGTGGACAAAAAAGGGAATTTAAGTTAGCAAGTTGCTCTTTCAGGCAGGAATACAGAAATGGATCTTTTGAGCCTTACTCTGCATTGCTTTCAGCATCTTCCCTGAACAGCCCATTAAGAAGATATTTCTTGCCTTGGCTCAGACTGCTCTTTTTACTATGTCATGGTCGTGCTGTGCCCTGATCCATGCTGACCCAAAAAAAAAAAAAAAAAAAGTAGTGAGGATTAAGAGGTACCTATCTCCAAGTCTGATGATGGTATCACACTACTCATAGCCATTCTGCTTTCCTAAATGCATTGAAATCTTTCTACCCTCAGTACAAATGTTCTTCACTCCAGAAACTTCTCAAGCTAGTGCTATGCTGCTTACTGTGTCACATCTCAGCTCTGCTGGACGTGCTCTCCACTTCCCAGTGATCTCTTGGTGTGCTCAGTTCTCTTTCATAGATTCACAGATTGCATTGGGGTGGAAGGGACCCTCAAAGGTCATCTTGTCCAACCCCTCGACGTTCAGCAGGGACACCTCCAGCTAGAACAGGCTGCCCAGGGACAAAGCAAGGTTGATCTCAAATGTCTCCAGGGATGGGGCCTCAACCACATCCTTAGGCAGCTTGTTCCAGTATTTCACCATTCTCATTATGCAGAACTTCCCCCTGATGTCCATCCTGAATCTCCCCTGCTCCAATTTTCAACCATTGCTTCTTGCCCTATGACCACAGGCCCTTCTAAACAGTCCCTCCCCAGCCTCCTTGCAGGTCCCCTGCAGATCTGGAAATGTAGTTCTAAGGTCTCCCTGGAGACTTCTCTTCTCCAGGTTGAAGAGTCCCCATTTTTTCAGCCTGTCTTCATAGCAGAGGTTCTCTAGTCCTCTAATCATCTTGGTGACTTTCCTCTGGATCCACTCCAGCAGGTCCCCTCTCCCTTGTGTTGGGGGCACCACAGCTGAACAGAGTGCTCCAGGTTAAGTCTCACCAGAGCAGAGCAGAGGGGATGAATCACCTTCTAACTTCCCTGTTACTCTTTTTGGCTCTCTTCAGAACCTCTCAATGGTAGAGAGGTTTCACAGGTAAAGCTGTGTGATAGAAAGCGTGTGTGTGTGTGTAAATAGCAGTGACATGACAAAGTCCTTGGCAGCTAAGTTTTCAAGAGATAAAAATAGATGCACAAAAGGTAAGTGCTGAAGTGCCCTAGATGTCTCCAGGTTAAACTCCACCATTTCCCCAACAAACCCATTCTCAAACAATAAACAGTCACACAAAAACCTGTAACATATTCTCCACAAGAGCAATTCTCAGATTCTCAGCCACTCTATTTCTCTTTGCTTCCTCTTCTTCCACCCTGTAAGACTAGATGGAAAGCAGTGGCATTGAAAAAAAAAAAAAAAAAAGATGAAAGAGCTTTAAACCTAAAGCAGTCATCTTGTCCAATGGACTGTGAGGAAAGTTGGTGATGCATGCAAAATGGTAAATAATAAAATCTAATTGCCATATAAATGTGCGTGGTAATCCATCTCCCACAGAATTGATGCTCTGCCAATTACTCTCTGTGAGGGGGATGCTTGTGGTGAGAAGTGAGGCAGTTAAGAACATCAAATGTCCTTCATTTCTTCCCTATTCTGACCAATTTTGTGCACTGTGTACACCTGAAAAATTGACCAAATCTAATGAAGCAGGCATTTTCATGGCATGGTGCACTCAGTTTTTCCTCCTTCTTGCTAGTCTCTTGAAGTAATTTACTCTCTCCCTGCTTTAACAGCTGACATAAGCTCTCAACACAGCCTGTTTCCAAAACAGTAAGGAATTCCTCTTTCAAAGGAGCATCCTAGACCTCAGAAATTGCCATCTACAAAACTCCTCCTTCAGCTGGTAATTCAGGCAAGCTTCTCCTCACAAAGCTCCCAAAAAAGCTGAGAGATTAAGTGTTCTCATTTTGAATGTGGGCTTGCAGAGTGAAACTTTATCCAATGTTATCAACCTCTTGATCAGTCATCTCCCAGCCTCTGAGGACATTATACAAAGCAGCTCTTTTGCAAGTACTGCTCAGTCAGAATAGCAAGATCCATGAGGGTGGTTTGCTCATACCCACAGAACCAAATATAGGATGAGAGTTGGGTGGAGAGAAATTGAATAAAATCCAACAAGGCCAAGAGTAGAGTCTTGCATCTGACAAAGAATAACACCATGGACCCAGTTGGGGACTGACCTGTTGCACAGCAGCATAGGGGAAAGGGACCTGGGGGTCCTGGTGGACAGAAGGATGACCATGAGCCAGCAATGTGCCCCTGTGGCCAAGAAGGCCAAGGGCATCCTGAGGTGGATTAGAAGGGGTGTGGTAAGTAGGTCAAGAGAGGCTCTGCTCCCTCTCTACTCTGCCCTGGTGAGGCCACGACTGGAATATTGTGTCCAGTTCTGGGCCCCTCAGTTCAAAAAGGACCTCTGAATCTCCAGTTCAGACCAACAATGATGCTGAAGGTAGTGGAACATGGAAAGGCCGAGAGAGCTGAGGCTCTTGAGCTTGGAGCAGAGGAGCCTGAGGGGTGCCTTCATTCATGCTGATAAAGATGTGCAGGGCAGTGTCAGGAGGACAGAGCCAGGCTCTGCTCAGAGATGCCCAATGACAGGACAAGGGGCAATGGGTGCAAGCTGGAGCAGCGGAGGTGCTACAGGAACAGAAGGGAAGACTTTTTTCACTGTGAGGGTGCCAGAGCCCTGGAGCAGGCTGCCCAGAGAGGTTGTGATGTCTCCTTCTGCGGAGACATTCAAAACCTACCTAGATGTGTCACTGTGTGACCTGCCCTGGGTGATCCTGTTCTGGCAGGGTGCTTGGACTGTTTGAACTTTTAGGGTCCCTTCCAAACCCTAACATTCTATGATTCCTGGCTGAGGGTTGCCAGGATTCAGTGTGATGTATTTCTACTGAACATCCAGTTTTGGGGGCATGTTTTAAGAGCACACATATTTCCTCTATTATCCTTACCATAACTTTTACTTAGTATCCCACAAGGGCTTGCAATAAATTCCACTGCAATCAGCAATGATAATAACCTGTGTGCCAAACAGCTGCAGTCTTACAGGCAAATCTATACATCTGTATGTGTGCAAGAGACTTAAAAAAGAGCAGAGAAGAAGAACCAGAAAGCAAAAACTGTTCCTCTACAAGATGGCTGTAGTGCTGTTGGCTTCACAGAGCTCAGCACAAGCACTGGAGGGTTTCCTTTAATTCTTATTGACTCCAGAAGTACCAGCAGAGATTTTTTTCAACTTTTTTTTTTTTTCCCTCCCATCTCATAATTTTTTGAAATTTGGATACAATTTCTGAAGGCTTAGCACTGCCACAAGTATTTTCACAGCCTGGTAGACAGCACAGCTCTTTAGAAGCAGTATATGAGAAGTTGTAAAGAATAGAGGATAAAGGAATCTGCATTAGACCAGTTTGCCCATTCAACTACAGTCATCCTGCCCATGTATCTTTCACAGAATCACAGAATTAACCAGGTTGGAAAAGACTTTTGAGATCATCAAGTGCAACCTAGCACCATCTAATCAACTAAGCCATGGCACCAAGCGCCTCATCCAGTCTCCTTTTAAACACCTCCAAGGATGGCGACTCCACCACCTCCCTGGGGCAGTCCATTCCAATGCCAATCATTCCTTCTGTGAAGAACTTCTTCCTAATATCCAGCCTAAACCTTCCCTGGTGCAGCTTGAGGCTGTGTCCTCTTGTTCTGTCACTGGGCACCTGGGAGAAGAGACCAACCCCACCTGGCTACAACCTCCAGGTAGTTGTAGAGAGCCATAAGATCTCCCCAGAACCTCCTCTTCTGCAGGGTGAACACCCCCAGCTCCCTCAGCTGCTCCTCACAGGGCTGTGCCCCAGCCCCCTCACCAGCCTTGGTGCCCTTCTCTGGACACATTTGGGCATCTCAACATCTTTCTTAAATTGAGGGGCCCGGAACCGGACACAGTACTCATGGTGTGGCCTGACCAGCACTGAGTACAGGAGCAGAATGACTTCCCTAGTCCTGCTGACCAGGAGGCCTTTGATACACAGGAGGTCTGAAAGAAAAGCTCTGTGTTTCAAGTCTTTTATTTTTCCCTTTCACAGAGGCTGCTTTCCAATTCCTATCAGGAAGACAACAGCTGCATTTGCCATTGTCTACTCCAACAGGCCACATCAGGAACATCTATTTGCTGTTGACAGGATTTGGAACTCTGCTTTTGGAACAGAACATTATTTCTGCATGAAGAGTTCACAGCCCACTGGCAAGGTCATTACAATTAGCTCACGCATGGCTATTTGAGAAATTTAAGCATTACTATTCATCCATTTGTACAAGTTCAGCTTTCTTCTATACAATAATTTCCTGTGCTTCTTAAAGCTTTGTTTCCTAGCAGTAGAAACATGAATCACAGAATCACAGAATGTTAGAGGTTGGAAGTGACCTCCAAAGACTGAGTCCAATCCCACTGCCAAAAGCAGGATCACCGAGGGTAGTCTACACAGGAAGGCATCCAGAAGGGTTTTGGATGTCTCCAGAGGAGACTCCACAATGTCTCTGGACAGTCTGCTGCAGGGCTCTGTCACCTTCACCATGAAGAATTGCCTCATGTTGAACTCAAATCTTCTATGTTCAAGTTTGCATCCATTGTTCTTTGTCTAATTACTATGCACCACCAACAAGAGATTGGCCTCATCCACTTGACACCTACCACTCGAGCATTTATGGACATTGATCGGATCCCCTGTCAGGCTTCTCTTCTCAAGACTGAACAGCCCCAGGGCTCTCAGTCTCTCTTCATAGGAGAGATGCTCAAGTCCCCTAATCATCCTAATGGCTCTCTCCAGCTGAATGATCACTGCTGTTTCTAGAGACCTTACAGCACAGGAGAGACCTTACCATACAGGGGAGAACATACAATGCGGCACCAATGAAGGGGTCAATAAAATATAAAACAACAGGGACAAATATTAAATCAAATTGAAACAAGCTCAGTTTCCACTGCTGGAAGAAAAAAATCTTCTTCACAATCAACACTGATTCAGCTGAGTTTTGTGTAGCATAAATAAGCTACTCCAAAAGGCAAATGGAATACCAATAGGTTACGTGACTACTACGAATCATCAATAAACATGCCAAGCTAGTAGATCTACTGATAATTTAGTTAATTACATTAAAAGTTTACAAGGATTAATTGCCAACAGAGTCTTCATGGACATGGAAGAAGTATTTTACAGTGCATTTGTAAAACCACTGAGGTGATACTTAATGATTACTTTTCTTTCAGATACTTCAGATCAGGCTGTTTTCAAGTTACTGGGGTTGTGTAGTCTGGAGAAAAGGGGGTTAAGGGGAGGTCATCTTGCCCTCTACAACTTTCTGAAAGGAGGTTGGGGAAGGGGGGGACAAGGCACAGCAAGAAGCAAACCATAGATGTTGAATTTGTGATTTCCTTTTTGAAAGAAACTATAGTTAGTCCAATGTCAAAATTGGGATGAGCTCATCTTGGAGGAGGCAGCACAGAATCATAGAATGTTAGAGGCTGGAAAGGACCTCTAGAAAACATCCAGTCCAATCCTCCTGCCAAAGCATAGCTACAAAGCTTGGAATCAGAGAATCCTAGGTTAGAAGGAACCTCAGAGATCATCTGCTCCAACCTCCCTGCCATGGGCAGGGATGCCTCTCAACTAGACTCAGCATCCCAAAGCCTCATCCAACCTGGCCTTGAACACCCCCAGGCAGGAGGCATTCACAACCTCCCTGGGCATCCTGTTCCAGAGTCTCAACACCCTTGTACTGAAGAACTTCTTCCTAAGATCCACTCTAACCCTGCTCTCCCTCAGCTACAAACCATTCCCCCATCTCCTGTCTCCAGACACCCTCAGGAAAAGTCCCTCTGCAGCCATCTGCAGGATCCCTTCAAGTATTGGAAGGCAGCTCTAAGGTCCTCCTGGAGTCTGAACAACCCCAGTTCCCTCAGCCTAATCTCATAGCAGAGGTGCTCCAGTCCTTGGATCATCTTTGTGTCCTCCTCTGGACTCACTCCAACAGCTCTGTGTCCTTCTTGTGCTGGGGACACCAGAACTGGAGGCAGTATTTAAGGTTAGGTCTCAGTAGAGCAGAGTCAAGGGGCAGAACCCCCTCTCTTGCCCTGCTACCCATACTTTGGCTGCAGCCCAGCACACAGCTGCCTTCTGGGCTGCATGAGGGCACTGCTGGCTCCTGAGGAGCTTCTCACCAACCTGCTCTCCACCCATCCTGCACTCAGCCTGGATTTGTGTCTGGTAATGCAATGGGATATTGAAGGACTGAAATTACCAATTCCTAGGAAAGTTTGTAACTACTTATTGTTAATTCTTCATTAACAGCAGTATTCCTTAGCTATCCTTTTTTGTAAGAGTGTGGTAGTTCAACTTTTCATTTCAATTATTAAGCAATTGAAATGCTGAAAGAGTTTAGTTTTCTGACAGATGTTGTAAGAGAATTCTGAGTAGAATTTGGTAGGGTTTTGTTTGTTTCCTGTTTAAAGAAAGTAGGTGAAAGTTTTGGGGATTAAAATAGTGCCTCAACATATATGAGAGATATAAAAGCATGATTAAATGCTGGTTGGTAAGTGGAAGCAAAGGCATGCTTGAGAGTGTCCCTCCTCCTTGAAAGTAGATCCATGTATGTTCAAATACATAATAAATAAAAATTTTGATAGGACTCAAATTTCCAACACCACAGGAAGAAAATCTGGAGAGGTAAGAGGCATTACAGGTGCTAACTGAGGGTAGTGAAAGACTGGAACAGGTTGCCAAAAAGAGGTGACAGAGGCTCCATCCCTGGAGACATTCAAGGTCAAACTTTATGAGGGCCCTGAGCAACCTAATCTAGAATGCCTCTGCTGGCTGCAGGGGGGTTGAGCAAGATGCCCTTTGAGAGTCCCTTCCAACTCAATGCATTCTATGATTCTGTGTTTTAATATGTCCAGAGTAAACAAAGGACACATCCTGTCTTTGACAAGAGTGAAAAACAGGAGCACAAGCCAAATTCTGCTGCAGCTTGCATTTCTCTGTCCCTCAGAGGCTACTCAGACCATAAAAGCATGGCAAGAATTCCTCTCCACCCAACCATTTTGGTGTGTGAAAGCTCTAAATGGTAGCTGTGCCAACCAATTGAGCTACACTGAAAGCAGGACAGGGAATCTGCTCATGAAATCCATGGAAGGAAATTAGCTGTGTAACTGACTGTTGGCAGGCTTGAGCTGCATTGCCTGTGCTGTTAAGACTCATTTACCTTCACAAGTTAGATCTGCTAGAACTGCACCCAAGCACACTTTGCTAATTTTATCTGCTAGGAAAAATAACACAGTTCTCAGAATCCAAACACAGGACTATTTTCACTCAGTTATCTGTCCCCAGTTTATAATTCACCCATCTAACTACAGCAAGAATTCAGCTGAAGGATTTAATAGGAGTGTTTACACTCCAACTCACTGCATCTGCACCAGAGGTTATGCAGGGAACCCATGTCAGAGATTCACAGACTGCATTGTGTTGGAAGGGAGCCTCAAAAGTCATCCTGCCCAACCCCACTGCAGTCAGCAAGGACACCTCCAACTAGATCAGACTGCCCAGGGACCCATTGAGTCTGATCTTCAATGTCTGAAATAATGCACTTCTATGTTATAGAAACAAAAGGAAATACAGAGGGGAAGCTCTCTTTGATGGTAACTGTCTGCTTTCCCAGACAACCAGCATGCTGAGCAGGCTCTACAAGACAATCTCTGTCATATCTTCATACTCAATTCACTGTGTATTTGCAGAAAAAAATACAGCACAAGCTGATTTATCTTTCCAGTGTGGATTTCAGTACCTTGAACCTAGTGGAAGAGAAGATGGACATAAGCCAGCAATGTGCACCTGCAGCACAGAAGGCTGATCACATCCTGGGCTGCATCAAAACAAGCATGGCCTTCAGATCAAGAGAGGTGATTCTGCCTCTCTGCTCTGCTCTGGGGAGACCTCACCTCTGGTGCTGTGTCCGGATATGGGACTCCCAACATGAGAGACAGGGTCCAGAGGAGGTCACAAAGATAATCAGAGGGCTGGAGCACTTCTCCCTTGAAGACAGGCTGAAAGAATTGGGACTGTTTGGCCTGAAGCAGAGAAGGCTGTGGGGACACCTTAGAGCTGCATTTCAAGATCTGAAGAGGACCTACAGAAAGGCTGGGAAGGGACTGTATTGGTAGGATGAGAGGCAATGGTT
>WBNM01026249.1:0-13728 GCA_013399055.1 Ramphastos sulfuratus
TCTATGATTCTATGACTGGTGCAGGTCCTTCCTGCAGCCTCATGCACATAAGGTTGTGCTGCACTAAATTTGGTCAGTCAGGGGGTGACTGTGCTGCTGCCACACAAGCTTTGTGCTTTCACACTGTCCAGAACACTCTGGGATCTTTGCTTGCGAGCACATTGGTAACCTCCATGGCAGCAGCGAGGGCAGGGTCCAGAGGATGGGGCCAGTCATTTTTTTCAGTGGTGCCCAGTGATAGGACAAGGTGCAATGGGCACAAACTGGAACCCAGAGAGTTCCACCTGAGTGTAAGGAGAAAAAAAAAAAAAATCTGTAGGGGAGCCCTGGAGTAGGCGGCCCAGAGAGGTTGTGAAGTCGTCTACTCTGGAGAGATTCCAAACCTGCCTGGACAGTGCTGTGCTGGGCAACTTGCTCTGGGTGATCTCTCTCTCTCCAGAGGTCACTTCCAAGCCCCACCATGCTGGGGTTCTGGAATTCTGTGCATCAGCCCCTTCGCTTGCCCACTGCTTTGCAGCTTGTGCACATGAGGTGCAGCACAGGAGCAGTCAGTCCCTTCAGTGTCAGGGAACAGAACTGATCAAGTCTAAAGAATGTCTGAGTCACTGATGTCCACTGGAAGAAGCCTAAGCTTGCTGCTTACAGGTGTATTTCTTCACCTTCTCTGCACATGCAGGAGCAAAGTCATCATGGGACATGCTGCTGTGCACATAGCAAAGAGTGTAAACAGTCCTTCCCATGGGCATTACTGAGTCCAGCAGCACATCTCTGTGTGCACCTCTTTTAGGGCCATCAGCTTCTTGCTTTTCTTCAGCTGCTTTTCCCTTGATGGTTCCCAAAGAGCCCTGGGAAGGGGCACAAGCACCCTGCTGCAATGCCAAGCAGCAATTGCAGTCAGCAGTTAGCATTGTCCTGGGGACTGCCGCAGGGCCCGAGCAGATAGTTGAGTTTCCATCATCTTCACCCTGACTTCAACCCACATCTGCCACGAGTTAGCAAGAAGCCTTCAGTGGGTCCTAAGGCCACCCAGGACTGAGGAAGGACAAGTTGATCCAGCAAGCTGAGGAGCTATTCCAGCCAAGCACATGGAAAGCAGCACTGCCTCATTTTTAATAAACATGAAGATGAATGCAAATCCTGTACATGGCAATTTACTTCCCCCCAGAGTCAGCTAAGAATATTTTATTGCTAGTTTTGCTAATTCTCAAGCTGTTCTGTTTCATAGAATTATCTTTAACTACTGAATAATGCAAGACTGTTGCATCACAAATATTAGTTTCTGCTATCTGTGTAAGTCTGGGCTCTCATCATGGTGTTATTAGGCTTTTATCTGCCTGCAGAAAGTCTTGTTCCTCAGATGATTTAGCTGCATGCTTCACTTTGACCATGTGAATGGTTTTACTAAGCTGATGGAAACAGCTGCCCTCCCTGAAATCCATGGATTTTTGTACCAAAATTAAAAATAACAACAATTACTATTTCAATTGTTATCATAGGCTCTTGGGTTGGGCTTTTTTTCCCTTCCCAAGCCAAAGGCAGATGCCAGAATTTGAGGCAAAATTTGGTTCAGATCAAACTGAAGCATGCAGGGATTAGGATTTTTTTTTTTCCCAGTAAATTCAATAACTGAACTTTTTTTTTTTTTTTTTTTTTGGTCTCCAGACTAAAGCCTATACATTACTAAGACTTTTTTTCCCACCAGTCATATCTTTTTAAACAGCAGGTTTTTAAGCAAAAACCTGAGTTTACACATTAAGCAATTTTAGGTAACAAAGACGACCAACTCTATCTGCAATTTTTCATGCACTGCTGTCAAAACAGCCCCTGGGTGGGGGGCAGGGGAAGCATTGGAAAGATGCTTTTATAAACCACTGGCCAATTAGACAGGTAGGGAGGAAGGAAGGTAGGGAGGGAGGAAGGAAGGTAGGAAGGGAGGAAGGAAGGTAGGAAGGGAGGAAGGAAGGTAGGGAGGCAGGCAGGGAGAGAGGCAAGGAGGAACCAAAGTCCTCCTGTGTTTTGGTTTGTTTTTTTTTTGTTTATTTATTCATATGCTTTTTATTCATTACAAATATAAAGAGAAATTATATCTGCTGTAGCTAAAGGCATGGTGAGATCTTGAGTGTGAGCAGAAGTGTGCTTTAGCTGAGCACCTTTACTTAGAACCACAGAATTGTTTCGGTTAGAAAAGACCTCTAAGATGGAGTCCAAGCACCAGCCCAACACCACCATGGCCATTAAACCACGTCCCAAAGTGCCATGTCCACACATCTCTTGAACATCTCCAGGGATGATGACTCCACCACCTTCCTGGGCAATTTGTGAGCCCTTGGTGTGTGCATCCCTTCTGCCCAGTCCCAGCAGGCACTGGTGTTAACAAAGCCCTGAAACAGAGCTTTAGCTTCTTTTGCTGTATTTATTTAGCAGCAGTGGTATTATTATTATGCAGATTTGTTGGGAGGAAGACTCAGTGAGCAGCTGTATTGCACAGCAATGCCTCTCCTCCTTCCAAGTAGGGTGGAAAGTGCTGAAAGGACCAAGGTATGTGTGGGATAGACAGAGAACACAGGGGGACAGACACCTGCAGCAACTCTGTGCCCAGCTAAGTAGCTCTTCTGACTAATTACCTTGAAAATGTGTTGGTGCTTCTTCCAGCCACAGCACCACACCATAAGCACTTGTTAGCCAGAGTAGAGGCATCCTTCTTAATCCTGGTGTAACTTGGAAGGCACAAAGGACAACTAAGGGTAACTGAAAGGGATGGGCATCACCAGTACTTGCAGGAGCTCTTCTCTCTGCTCAGCTGGTGGCAGCAGTGCTTGGGTTATTATTTATGATGTCCTCCTCTCCCATATAGGACAGATCCTGTGGGGGGACAGCGTGAGACATTAAAGCCTTGTACATGGATGCAAAGCAGAGAGAGTGCTGGATGGCAGCCTGGGAGCTGGGGATTCCCCACCCAGCAGCAGGGCTGGACCAGCTCCAGAGCAAGGAGGGAGCTGCAGGCACGCTGGGACCTTTGCAGCAGCATTGTTGCACAACAACAAGTGCCTTCTCCTGATAGAGCTGTAGGAGTTCCCCCTCCTCTCTTGTAATGATTAATGTATAGCTTCCCTGCACTCATCTCAGTGCCACAGCACAATCCATCTCCCTGCTCATTGCCTTCCCCTCCCCCTCCCCACCTTCCATTTTTTAATAAGATTGTTTTTTTCTTTTCTATTCTGCAACCAAGGAGGCAGCAGCTGGGGGGGAGGGGAGGGGGGGGTGTCTGTGAGTAATGGCAGAGTCTCCTCTTGATGGGCTGCCATAGAGCTCATCTCCAGCCAAGTGACAATGGCCTCATGCAATGGCCAGGGCTGATAAATAAAAATTTGATGTACCTTCCTGGCTACTCCTGGGATTTTTTCTGAAGGGCCATGGCTTTCTGGCAGGTTTTCCCTCCCTGCTGTTACTCACCATCCAGCCCCATCTTGATGGAGACGAGAAGCAAGAGGGACACCTCAGTCAACACCTTTTATCCACCTCCTCGGGAAGGTGGTTTTTAAGCTGACCTAACCCAAATGACCCCAAATCTTTTCAGAAATGCCTGGAGGCTTTGGTGAGCTGTGCATGGCTGGCAAGGTTGGGAGAGGAAGCCTTGCTTCAAGTGACACTGGGGGTTTATGTTAATTAGTGACCTGGTGGCTTTGGGAAGGGTCATTTCCACCTGGAACAACAGAGAACCTGTCCCTGCCCAGCTAATTGGGGATTCACAGCCCAGAGACAGGCTCTTGTGTCTGCAAGGCTGTAAACCCCAGTGTGATGGTTTGGGAGTTCCCTGCACCCCCACACTTTGTAAAATCACCCAGACTAGACTCAACCAGCTGGAAGTTAAGGACTGAAGCTCTGTTTACAGCTTAGCACAATATACAAGCAGAGATATACACAATATACAGGAGTATTTACAGAAATATACAAGTTAAAGGTAATAAAGAAATGCAGTCCCCCTCCCAGAAATCAGAGACCCCAGGAGGGGCTTCCAACCACCCTTTCACCTTCTCCCCATCCCTGTACCTTACTCCAAGGTCTGGCTTACACACAAGGTGAGTTTGGAGGATGGGCCAGGGGGGTTAGAAGGAAAGTGGTTAGTGAGGTTACTCGGCAGAGAGGAGAAGGCAAGAAGCTAGAGTGCTCGAGAGTGTCTGCACGCCCGAGTGTCTTATCTATGTTTTGTGTTCTAGTCTTATCCATCTCAGCAAGCCTATGAGTGAGGCATACATCATCATTGTTTTCCTTTCTCAGCCTATAATGTAATTTTCTCCATTAAAATATTCCAATTAGCCTCAAAGCAGCACACTCAGGCCACACACTGTTCCTGCCCTGGAACCAAAAATAAAACAGGGGAGAAGGGGGCTTTAAATACATGGTTTGTAGTGGGAAAGGCAACAAAAAGTCTTAGGAAGACCTGATGAGGCATTTTGGTGCCACTGCAGGCTCAGCAACTGGGTGCTGCCCAGCAGGATCTGGCACCACATGATGGACACTGGGGAGCAGACGTCAGACTCAAGCCCCTCAGGAGCTATTTTGCTTTGAAGGCAATCAATAAAATAATAGCAGGAACCCTCATCATGGGGAGATCCCTGGAGCTGTCTGGGCAGGGAAAAGGGGGCTGCCCAATTCTCCCTGTAGCCCCTAGCATGGGCTGAGGGCTGCTCCTGCCTCCTCCTGAACAGCTTCTCCTCCAATTCCAGCCTGGTCTCCTCACAGAACTTCTGTCTGATATGGGAATTTACTTTAAACCCATGATTTAATGCCTCAAAACACCTCTCATGGCACTTTCAGCCATTAAGTCATTTTGTGTAGCAGGTTGCTGGTATTTTTTTCCCTTGGTGACCAAGAGCCAATGCCATGGACTTCCCTGGTGCTGGGGCTTGTTTGCACCTTGAAAAAATCCTTTAGATGTGGTAATAAGGATGTGAAAGAAGCATCATCTAACACTCAGTGGCTGTTAGACCCAGTTGAGCAGCAGTGCATGATGCTCAGGCTGGGAGGTGAGACTGTAAGGATGGAGAGCTGAGCTGACCATGTTCAACCAGTATAATTTCAAAGTAGTTCAACCCTATCCCAGTTTGGAGAATCCTCTCTGGTTTGTGCTCATCCTGGCTCCCATTTTAGCCTCCCAACACTTGCAAATGTTTGCAAATACAGATCAATGGGTTAATGCTTACCCCAAAATAGCAGTTTTCCTCTGAGAGATTAACGTCTCTGTCTGTGGTGGAAGCTGCCAGAAGTGGATTGTCACAAATCCCTGGGAGGCTGGGGAAGGAATAAGGCAGAACCATGTCTCTGTCAATATTTCCATTCTTAATAAACCAGATTTATAATACCCGAGGCTGCACGGAAGCTTTATCGCTGCGCACGTAATGGCCGCGCCATTAACCTGTGCTATCTATAGCTAAACTCATTACTTTATGAAGTACTTGGAGTTACCTTGGAGTACAAAAGGTGACATAACTAATCCAGGTCTGTAAAAATCATATTGATTGGAATGTAACCTCCAGGTAATGTGAGAGTGTTTATAGTCCTCTGCAAAAATACACTCGGAGGGCTCTGTGCTCGAAGCATTATACCCAGCCCTTTGCACCAGGGGTTTGACATCCCATCACCAGCCTTTGTGGCATGGGCAAGGTGAGGATGAAGAGTCTTCCCACATCCCACACAGTTTTCCCCAGGTGGACACACCAGGAGGCATAAAAACAGTTCCAAGCACCCCTGATGGTGTTCTGTGTCGATGAAATGATGATGTTGGTGCTGTGCAAGTGCTTTGGGTTTGGTCAAAGACACTTTGCTGGTTGCTCAGAGCTGTCAGATACATTTTGGGTCTTGCAGACTCTGGCTTACAGGTTGAGCCTTCCAGAGCTGTCTCGTGCATTTTTGTGCTGCAGCTGCTAAGGCAGTGACACATCAGCCAGTTCCTGCAGCCAGGGTCCCAGTAAGAGCAAATTAGACATACAGGTGCATATACACTTACATCAGACTCACTGACATCTGCCTTCTAAGCTATTCCCCAGCTGAGGCCCCTGGCACCCAGAGCAAGGCTACTGTACATTTACTGTCCAGAGGAGGGCAAGGAAGCTACTGAAGGGTCTAAAGCACAAATCTTCTGAGGAGCAGCTGAAGAAACTGGGGCTGTTCAGCCTGAAGAAAAGGAGGCTCTGGGGAGACCTTTCTCATTCTACAACTCCCTGAGAAGAGGCTGAAGTGAGGTGGGGGTCAGTCTCTTCCCCCAAGGAACAAGTGACAGGACAAGAGGAAGTGGCCTCAAGTTGTGCCAGGAGAGATTTGGGTCAAACAAGTGGCAAAATTTTGTTCCCAAAAGTGTGGTCAAGCCCCAGCACAGGCTGCCCAGGGAAGTAGTGGGCTCACCATCCCTGCCATATTTAAGACATGTAGATGTGGTGCTGAGGGACAAGATGTAGTGGTGACTTGGCAATGCTGGGTTAGCAGATGGAGTCAATGATCCAGGTCATTCCAACCAAAAATTATCCTATGATTTCATGATTCTATGGATACCCTTTCACATTGCATCTCAAGAAGGAGCAAGTGCCTTGCTTCAATACAGCACTATTGATCCTGAGAGCTTAAACCAATAATCATTGTATCATCAGAATTCACTTTTCCCAGGAGCTGCTATTGAATTATTCTTACCATTTTGTAGGGGCATGAAGAAACTCAGCACCTTGTGGAAAGGGCACATGAGAACCAGGAGAGGACACAGGAATCCAGCCCAGTGAACAGTCTCAAACTGCAGACCTCAAGCAAAAACCAAAGTATGTCAAGAAGGCAAATCCATCCCATTGCTATAGTACTGCATAAAATATTTAGTTTTGGAGTACATCACCAAAGTGGTTCCTTTTGACATTACATTTATGCCCTTGTAAAAGACATGCAGCTGAGAGCAAATATCCATCCCAGAACACCCAAACATTGCTGAGCACGGTGGCCACGGTGGCTCAGGGGACCTGGGACAAGGCTGACACGAAATCTGCATTACCTCCTGCTCCTGAGGAGGGGCTGCCCCAGGTCTGCCAGCGTGAGATGTCACCACAGCCATGTGCCATACATCATCACAGCCTGGCTGAGACACGCTCCTAAGTACATCAGAGCAGGAAAACACACTTGTACAGGAGTCTTCTGCTATTAAAGTGCCTCTGATCAAAAGTGTTTTACCATTTTTCATGCCTTAACAGAAGGAAATGTGCAAACAGCAAACAAGGCTTTGCTGCAGGTATTCAGCTCTTCGCAAGCAGGCAGTGCTTTGCTTCCAAATCTCATAATAAATAGAAGAGGAACAACTTATTCCTTGCTCAAAATGGTTTGCTAAATATTTCACTGAGCATCTTGGGTTTCCATTTGTCCTGCTTCCATTCACTGTGTGTCTCTCCCTTCTGTTCACATGCTTCTGTAGCCACAAAAGCATCCTGCTGGCACTGAGGTGACTGCACATGAAACAGGAGAGGACCTGCTCCACTGGTCATTTTGCAAGCACCACTTCAGCACAGTACTCTCTTCATGGAGAAAAAAAAAATTACAGTGTAAAAAAGCCTAAATCAGCCTTTAAAATTTAAATAAGGATAGAACCAAAACCCGATGACATTTTCAACCAGACTTAACAGGAATCAAAGGAGTGAGACTTCAGATAAATTGGAAATGAGGTGTAGTCACTGGGGGACCCCTGGTCATGCTATCTCTCTGCAGATGGAAGCTCAGTTCCCATCATCTGGACTCTCTCCTTCTCAGGAGAGCCTGCACTAAATCTACAGACTTTAGCTCAGGCAGAAGCAGGGTTTTTTAAAAGAGAAGCTCCATTTCATTGCCTAGGAACAATGCAGATGGACAGCCAAAGAGCCAAGGCCAGGCTCAGCCTGTCTTCTGCAGGAATGCATCAGGGCAGGGGCCTCGAGGATCACTTTTCTCAAAGCATCCTAATAAGCACAGTCGAACAATGCTGAGGCTCTTTTGTGGGCTGAGCATGGAGCAGAGGGCAATACTGGGTCATCTCCAGAGAGGAGATGTCTTTTTAGCATACTTTCTTCAGAAAAAGCAGCCCTGCTCTGCCTGCATCCCCTTCCTCTGCTTCCCTTCTTCTCCACACATACTACTGAACTGGTTGACGAGGAGCAGATAAATTGGATAGAGCCAGAAAGATAATTAAGTCCCTGCTTTGTGAGAAGTAAGGGTCCAAAGGAGAGCTTTGTAAGCTCAGATTCTCTTTGTAAGCTCAGATGCTTCTCAGATTCACAGAGCAGATAAAACAGAATTTATATAGGAAAAAAAGAGTTTCCGTGGCAAAAAGAGCTTATCTGTGCTTGGGGCAGGTTGAAAACCTCCAAGAGGACTTGCAGCCAGCTGTGAGGAACCATCAGGAACCCAACATCTCTGCATTGTCATTTGTGAAATGACTTGTTTCTTATGAGGTTACCACCCAGCATCCCACCAGGAGCCCAGAGCACCAAGTCACTGCTGGAGAAACAAGCCACATTTTCCCAGTGCAAGAGACACAATGGCTTGGAATGCCTAGAGGAGCAGTGTGTTGGAATTCCAGGGGTGAAAGGCTCAGCAGGACAGAAAGCAGGGCAAAACCTGGCAGGGTCAGTCACGGCTGTGCAGCTCCTGCTCCCCCACCAACTCCCCAAGCTGTGAGAAGGCTGCAAGGCCACGGCCCAGGGTGCTTCAAATGCCTGAAAATCATCCCATAGGCTCTAGCATATTATTTATAGGAGCTTATTCTTGAAAATCTCCATGGGGATTGGAGCCCTGCTATGATAAATCCTATACAAACACATATTAACAGAGCCCAGACAGGACTGGCTTCTCAAGCTGGGATTTAAAGTCCATGCAGGGGTGGCCAGTCAGAAGGCAGGGAATGTGCTGCAGCTCTCAAAATAGCCATTGCTGCCTGTGACTCTTTTTGTCATGGGCTTATACTGTTCTTCTCAGCAGGAGTTCTGGCCTGGGGAGGGTGATGCTGAGGCACCCAAGGACCACACGTGGCTGATAATGTCATCGTTCTGCCCAAGGAACGCAGGCTCTCGGTGAAGACAAAGCAGGCAGCGTGGACAGCATAATCCTGCAAAGGCAGCGAGTGGCTGCCCGCTCCCAGGACGGTCTGCTGTTGCTGCTTGCAGACAGCAGGTCTTTTGGACTGATTGCATTATAATTTAATCCATCCTTCAGCGATTTTAGCTCTCCAGATTGTTGTTATTTTACACCTCAGCAGAAGTTCATGAGGAACAAAATGAGGTTGCAATCCTCTAGGGGAAGCTGGCAAGAGTCACAAATCCATCTTTGTGGAAACAGATTTAAGCTTAGGTCCAAATAATTAGTTCTTTACCCAGGCCTTAAGCTAAGGAGATGGTGAGTTCATCTGCAGAGGCTGCAGAATAACTTCCTGGGAAGCTGCTCACATTTCTTTCACACCCTCATTTATAAAGCAGAAGCTCAAAGCAGGGCTGGACTCAGCTCATGGTCAAGAGCCACGGCACAATGCAGACAGGATGACCCAGAGCTCCCGCTGCATTGCCGGGAGGGGCTTTTGCACAGGACCCAGGGAGACCCTGAGCTCCTAATTGAAGCTCACTTGGATTAAAAGTTTTTTCCCCACCTTTTGCCTTCTACTGTAGCATCAAGGAATACCTGGTGCCACTGGTTCAGCAAAAAAAGAAAAGCCCCTGAGGGTGGGAGGAGGGAGGCTGCACACATGGGGAGATGGAGAGGTCCAGCTGTATTCCCAGCATCAGATGTCTGCCTTTGGGAACTCAGAGGCTGGCAACTTTGACATCTCTAATCAGAGACAGAGCTAAGAAAATCCATGTCAATGCAAACAGGATGAAAGCCTTGCGAGATGGCTAGCAGAGTCCTCCCATGAGCTGTTCCCTGCTCTCCCCTGGCATCTGCATAACATCTTTGTGAAGTCCACGATCAACCGGTGAAATGCTGAGCTTCAACTGGGCTTTATCTTACTGCCACAGCATCCCTGCTCCAGACATAGCCAAAGCAAAGGCAGGGCCGAAGGGTCCTCACTAACAGGTATGTGCTCAGAAAACATCATTTTCATCATTGCTCTCCTCCATCACAGCAGTGTCTGAAGCTCTTCCAGGCAGGAGACCGCAGTGAAATGGTCCTGGGGAAGGAAAAGATGAAGGAAATCATCTCCTGAAGGCAGACAAAAGGGAGGAAATCAGCTGGAGAACAGAAAGATAGCTACATAAATTTCTCAAGCTTGCAAGGCAGGATAAAGCTCAAACCTCCCCTAGGCAAAGAGTAAAAGGATAAAACCAGTCCCATTACACTGAGCCACTTAAAGCCATTTGAAATTTCCTACCTGTCAGACAGCAGCTGCACAGGTGGGAATTTCCCTTCACATTGAAGCTTCTCTAGGAGATCTGCTGCAGGACATCATCTCATGGGGCTTTTACCCCCCAGCTGTACACACACCTTTCCATCTGCCCAGGAGTCCCTCTCTGCTTCCTTGCACGCAGAGCTGGACCTGTGTACCACTCCTGCCATCTCACACAGCCTTGTGTTGGCCCAACATTAAGCCCAGCACTTTGGCCTCAATCACTGAACCCTGCATCACAGTGGAGGAGACATAGGCTGAATCTGGCTTTCCCCACCTAGGGAAGATCCCAGCCCCTCCATACCTGAGGAGCTGCTGACCCCTGGCCATCACTGGGACAGTGAGAGTTTGCACCCATGGAGACATCAGATGAGTGGACCAAGCCACCCAATAGCCTCTGACGCCCCTTTTACAGAGCACTCTGCAGTCCCACCAGCTGAGCCTTTGCTCCCCCAGTGATACAGCAGAAAAGTCACGAGAGTCCAGACCTACAAAACATGTAGATGTGGTGCTGCAGGACATTGTTTAGTGGTAACTTCATAATGCTGGGTCAAGAGTTGGACTTGATGATCTGAAAGGTCTCTTCCAACCAGAATCCTATGTTGAATCCAAGTAGGACACGTCACACCTCATCTACCACTTCCCCCAAAGGGTGGAAAATAAATCCTTCAACCCACACTGCAGCTCCAGTTTCCCCCTTGCCAGGCTGCCAGGGGACAGAAACCCACCATGCTCACCAGCTGGGCTGCTGTGCCAGCCAGGCAGGCAGTCTGCTGTGAATTGCAAAGACCCAGCAAACTCAGCCCTCCTGCTTCCTGAGTCTCAGTGGCAATCCATTAGGAAACCCCAAACCTCTTCCAGTCAGGAGGAAGGGGAGCAGCACCCATGTGTTTCAGGGGCCACAGGGACACCACAGTGACCCATTTCTCTGCGCTGGTGAGGAGCAATGGCTTTGTCACCTTTCTTCTGCCCACAGCCAGCTGCACCTCCTCCTATTCACACCCTGCTCTGAGCTGCGGCATGTGGCCGCAGAAGCATTTGGACCTTTGTGTAAAGAGTTTATTGCTTCAATTGTAACCTCTGCACAAATATCTCTTACCCAAACCTCGGCACAGAAAGGTCCCACCCCTCACACACGGGCAGCGACTTCCCATTCCAATAAGCTTTGGACTCCTTGGACTTCAGAGGCCAATTTGCTGCCATCGATGGCAAACCTCACCCCCAGGGAGCAGCACATTCAGCTGTTCAGATAATCTCAAACCATCTTTTCAAGGCAGGGTGCGTGTGTGTGTGTGTGAGATGCACAGAGCAAGAGTCTTCCAAAGTAAGAACCCTGCCTCTGCACATATCAGCGGTGCGGGCACGGTGTGGGGGATTAGGCACCGTCATGGCATGTAGAGGGAAGATGGATTTCAGGATGATAATAGGAATGACACGCGCTGCTTTCGCTCCCTTTCTGCTGACACACAATTTAGCAGTCGCTGCAGAATTTTCTTCCTATTTAAGATTTCCATTTAACAGCCAAGAAGCTCATGTTAATTCAGATGATCTCCTGTGTGGCGTGGTAAGGAAGGGTGTCTCTTCTCTATAGGTTTTTTGTTGGGTTGGTATTTTTTTTGAGTCTCAGTGGCTGTGACTAATCAAAGAAACCCTCCCCTGGCTTTGCAAAGACCATGGAGTCTGTGTCCTTTACCAGGCTATCAAACACCACTTGACTCAAGCTTGGGCAGAGTCAACGGTGTTCAAAAAATGAGACTCTCATAGAGGCATCACCTTCTAAGAGGTGTGCATGAAGCTTTCTTAAGCCATTTGCAGGGCTGAAAGGGATCGAAGTGAGTGTCCATCTGCCTGCCATCCCCTATCCAAGGAAGGGCCCCTGAGGCAGGCAGGCCAGGCACCAGTGGGGAGCTCACAGGATGGCATGGCTGGGATATGGGAACAAAGGGCTGTGGAGATGGAGCACCTCCAGGTGCATGTGATTCCCCAGCCTCTGCTGCAAACTGGACCACCAGCGGGTTGGGGCATGCAGTGTACATTTTAGATGCTCTTCTTGCTTCACTCCAGTTGTCACATTTCCTCTTACTTCAATCATGCCCCAAAGCCATGCAGACCATTGGATGTGGGCTGACACTGGCCAGGCAGCTGATGGCCCTACCAAAAGAACATGAGACCAGCACTACCCACCTCTCCCATACAGCGAAAGCACTGCCTTGGCAGCTGATGCCAACTGGGAAATCAGAGCTCGTTTTATTTTTCCAAGGCAGTACAGCTTGGGGTAAGGCTAACCCACCAAGTTAACTTCCTTCTCACTTAAACAAACAGCAAAATCATCACCCAGTTCTCTCCTGTGCATTAGAGCTGCATATATTCACTTACCCTATCAAGCAGGAACAAGGGGCATCGCTTAATTAAAGATGTGGGTGTAGAGGCTCCAGGAGCAGAGATTTGGGATGCAAATCTGCGGGCTGTGAGCACACAGCCAGGATACACACCAAGCATATTAATGCTGCGTGCCGAGCCCCGCTGCTTGAGAAGCAGAGGCTGCACCTAGTCTGGAGGAAGGAGAGTTGGTGCTGATTCACCCTGGGCTCTCTGCTCTTACTGAACTTTATTTATTTACCTAAAAGCATCCCATGGATAGAGCTAGAGAAGTGAGGGCATCTTCACAATGCCCTCAGTGAATACTATGCCCATCAGAAGCCTCCCTGCTTCCTCCCCCTGCCCAGAAATGACTCTTTAAACCCAGCATTTTCAACTTCCATTTTTGTACAACTTAATTCAGGTTATTGCCAAGAACTGCAAATTGTTTACCAGCCTCGTGCAAACAAAGGCTCCTGATCAGGCACAGAAGCACAGCCCTGGGGCTTTCCAGCAAGCCTGGATTCTTTAATTACTTAACAAAAGCTCACACTTACCTCTTTTTTTTTTTTTTTTTTCTTTCCTTACCTTGGAAAACCACAATTCTGGATGCCTTCCATACCACATGCTGCTCAAAATCTCTTTTAGTGAAGATTTTGCAAAAGTAGCTCCCAAGCTGAGGTTGAAGCAGGACTAAAGCCATGCCATGGTAGGGAGCATGGCACAAGCAGACCAGCATCAGCTTGATGGTAAAAACTTTTCCCAAACAACTGTGTAAGTGTGTGCTCATGCACATGTGTCTGGGAATGGTCATCACCTCCAGTTGCAGACTCATGGCAGCTGCCCCATGGCATTTCCCTCTCATTTTATACCTTGATCTCTACTCTTACTTAGTTTGAAGCACCAGGACCCAGAGAGCAGCAGACAGGTAACTGTTCACCATTCATTTGGTCTCTTTCTACAAGAAGGACAATTGAGATGCTGGAACACATCCA
>WBNM01026253.1:0-14260 GCA_013399055.1 Ramphastos sulfuratus
TGAACGAGGTCACCTCTCAGTCAGCTCCAAGATTCATTGTGTGCAGCAGGCCAAATGCTAAAGCTGCCTGGCCCAGCAATGGCTGCACCTTTTAACCCCACAGATTCAATGTGGGGCTTGGATTGCTTGCCCATTTGTGGAGTCCTGAGCATACCAGGGCACATTACTTGAATAGGTTGGGTGGAGATGTCCACTTCCATGTTGTGTCTCCTGGACATCCAGAAACTCCACTGAGAATCAAATAATGAAGGAATGGTTGGGGGTGAAGGGACCTTAAAGGTCCTGCTGACCAAGAGGGGCAACTGGAGCAGGTTGCTCAGAGCTCCATCCACTGAGAATCAAATAATTCAGGAATGGTTGGGGGTGAAGGGACCTTTAAAGGTCCTGCTGACCAGGAGGGACAACTGGAGCAGGTTGCTCAGAGCTCCATCCACTGAGAATCAAATAATTCAGGAATGGTTGGGGGTGAAGGGACCTTTAAAGGTCCTGCTGACCAGGAGGGACAACTGGAGCAGGTTGCTCAGAGCTCCATCCACTGAGAATCAAATAATTCAGGAATGGTTGGGGGTGAAGGGACCTTTAAAGGTCCTGCTGACCAGGAGGGACAACTGGAGCAGGTTGCTCAGAGCTCCATCCACTGAGAATCAAATAATTCAGGAATGGTTGGGGGTGAAGGGACCTTTAAAGGTCCTGCTGACCAGGAGGGACAACTGGAGCAGGTTGCTCAGAGCTNATCCAACCTGACCTGGAATGATTCCAGGGATGGGGCATTTCTCACCTCTCTGGGCCTGGATCTCACCACCCTGGGCATGAAAAATTCCTTCTTTCTCTCCACTCTAAATACCCATCTTTTAGTTTAAACCCATGACCCCTTGTCCTGTCACAAGGGTCTCAAAAGCCTGTCCCCAGCTTTCTGATTGCCACCTTTAAGCACTGAAAGGCTTTCTGGAGCCTTCTCTTCTCCAAGCTGAACAGCAGTGCTTGCAGTAGAGGGGTTGGACCACTTGTGCCTCCTCTGGCTCCACTCCAACAGGTCCATGCCCTCCTTGTGCTGAAGGCTAACTTCAACCAGCTCTGATAGAAGAAAAGCTCTGGCAGCTCTGGCTGGAAGCCCAAAGAATCCACATGTTCTGCAGAGGATTTGAAACCTGGCTGAGGCTCAGTACATAAGCCCAGCTCTTGAAGCCTACATGGATCCCAGCTCTTCCCAGAGGTGAGAGGGGAAAGGAAAGAAAATGGGATATTTTAACCCAAATCCTTCCTGACTGCAGGCTGATGGAGGGCAGGAAGGAAGCAGTCTGAGTATTTCACCTCTGAAAACAAGTCTGCAAGCCATGGATTTTGATGGGGCTTGGTATTATTGTTGGGAGTGCACAAGGAGCTGTGCAAAGCAACCAAGCTTGCTCAAGAAGCAAGAGAGGCAGCTGAAAACCTGTCCTCTTGCCTGAACACATTTGTCCTCTTTCAACCCCCCCTCCAGTTCTGCATTGGGGTTGGAAAGCAGTGCTGGCCATGCAGCAGACACTCAGAATCACAGGTTGGGAAAGACCTCTAAGATCATCGAGACCAACCTCTCACCTAACACCTTCTAATTAACTAACCCATGGCACTCAGTCCTCATGCAACCTCCTCTTAAACACCTCCAGGGATGGGGACTCCACCACCTCCCCAGGCAGCCCATTCCAATGCCAATCACTCTTTCCATGAAGAATTCCTTCCTAATGTCCAGTCTAAACCTGGCCTGGCACAGTTTGAGACTGTGTCCTCCTGCTGCCAGCCTGGATGCTCAAAGGGTTCTCCCCTCCAGGACCTCAAAGAGCAGAGGCCTCTGTGCTCAGGTGCTCACAGTGGCTGGAGGACCATTAGTCCTGCTGTGGCAGGATTTAAACTGAAAGAGGGAGATTGAGCCTGGAGAGAAGGGAGAAATATTTGGCACTGAGGGTGGTGAGACCCTGACCCAGTTTGCCCTGAGAGGTGGGAGAAGATGCCCATCCCTGGAACCACTGCAGGCTGTTTGGGGCTCTGAGCAACCTGCTCTAGTTGCAGATGTCCCTGCTGACTGCAGGGGGATTGTACTGGATGAGCTTCAGAGGATCCCTTCCAATCCCAACCAGTCTGGGGTTCTGTGGTTCCATCATTGTATCATTCTGTGGCAGCTGCAGTGGTGCTTGGGTGCCTGAGATGGACACTTTTGGGACCAGGGAGGTCAAAGACAGAATTCCTTGCAATTAGCTGGCAGCACCCACCCTGCCTCAAGCAGAGCTTTGTGTGTTTGAGGAGGGATGCAGCTCCAAGCTCATGCATTCTTCATGAGCTCTGACATTTAAATGTCCATATGCAGCTTTGGTAAGGAAGGAGTCACACTAACCCCTCCTTAGAGAACAAAAGTGGGGGATAAAGGCAAGAAAGGTTCCAGGGAGGCCTTACAGCAGTCTTCCACTACCTGAAAGGGGGCTACAGGAGAGCTGGGGAGAGACCTTTTACAGGGGCTCATAGTGATAGGCTGAGGGACAATGGTTTTGAGCTGGAAGAGGGCAGATTTAGACTGGAGATGAGGAAGAAATTCTTTCCAGTGAGGGTGGGGAGACACAGGAACAGGTTGCCCAGGGAGGTTGTGGATGCTCTGATGAGACCCTATCTGGAGCACTGCATCCAGTTCTGGTGCCTCCAACACAAGAAGGACCTGGAGCTGCTGGAGTGGGTGCAGAAGAGGCCACAGAGATGATCAGAGGGCTGCAGAACCTCCTCTATGGGGACAGGCTGGGAGAATTTGGGCTGGTTTTTTTTTTCACTGTGAGGGTGACAATGCAACAGGCTGCTCAGGGGGTTTGTGGAGTCTCCCTCTCTGAAGATATTCAAGACTCACATGAGTGATCTGCTCTAGGTGCTCCTGCTCTGACAGGGGGGTTGGACTGGATGAGCTTTGGAGGTCCCTTCCAACCCCTGGCATTCTGTGAACAGGCTGCCCAGGGGGGTTGTGGAGTCTCTCTCTCTGAAGATATTCAAGACTCACCTGGATGTGTTGCTGTNCACAGAATGTGATCAGAGATCACATTCTGTGCTTCTGTGCTCCACAAACTCCCTGGAGGTGTTCAAAGCCAGGTTGGATGAGACCTTGAGCAACCTGTGCTGGCAAGAGGTGTCCCTGCCCACTTCAGGGAGGTTGGAGCTGGATGATCTTTAAGGTCCCTTCCAACCCAACCCATGCTCTGCTTCCATGAAAGTGGCACACACCCCAGCCAGGGTGATGTGCAGAGCCTCTGCTTACACACACCTCCTGCTGCTGCACAGCACAGCCTGACCCTGTGCTGGGTTGAATGGCACCCACTCAAACATCCATTTCTCAGCATCTGACTTCAGCTTGATTGTTTGCTATGGTCCCTTGTCTCCCGTGCTGCTCACTATACAAATCTTCTTCTGAGGACAGAATTATTCATCTCCTTGGCCTAGATAACATTAATGGGACACAAACTAATGGGCTGATTTTTCACAATGCTCTGCCAGATGAATTGGGCTTCTTAATCCTCAGTTTATCAGTGAAGAGTTTGAAGTGCAGAAGCATTGAAGGTCCAAAGGTTCCCCTACATGTGGTTGTGCAAGATGAGACTCCCAGCACCTGCTTTAGGTGGTGCTTAGTCTTTGGTGGGTGGATTATTTGGCATGAGGTGAGCTCATTCTCCAGCTTGCAGCAGCAGCTGTGGCATGGGAGATCTCCAAGCTTGCAGCTGGAGCATCTTAGAAGAGCCCACGGATGATGCCAGCAGCTTCTTCACAAGGTCTGGACATCAGTGCCAACTTCCTTACCAGGAAGGAGCCCAGCTGAGATCAGGAGAGGATGGAAGGGCTGAATACTCCCTAATTATGAGTGGCAATGGCTCCTGGGGGGTGGTTGTGGCTCTCTGCCCCAGGATCCCTCTGCCTGGGCTGGTCCTCAGCAACGGATCTCAGCTGCTCAGAGAAGGAGATGCAGCCCTGGAGCTGTGTTTGTCACAGGAACAGGGAAAAGTCTATCACAGGAAGAGGAGAACAGCACTTGGCAGCTTCCCACCCCATAGCATAGAATCATAGAATCATAGAATCATAGAATCATAGAATCACAGAATGGTAAGGGTGGAAGGGACCTCAAGGATCATCTAGTTCCAACCCCCTGCCATAGGCAGGGACACCTCCCACTAGTACAGGCATGGCTTTTGTTGCCCAGTGGGAAGGTGCTGCTGGCCCTGAAAGGAGGCAGATGTGGATACAGGAATGTTACCATGTCTCTGGGTGGTGTTTCATGGTCCCACAGGGGTTATACATCAGCTCTGAGAACTGCTGGCTCTCCTCTGTGTCCCCTGGCAGATCTTGCAGGCTGCTATTGGCCTTCTGGGCTGCAGGTGCCCATTGCTGGCTCCTGCCCAGCTTCTCACCCACCAGCACTCCCAAGCCCTTCTCTGCAGGGCTGCTCTCAATCTCATCACTCCCAGCCTGGACTGGTGCTGAGGACTGCCCAAGTCTAGGTGCAGGACCTTGCACTTTGCCTTACTGAACCTCATGAAGTTTTCCTCAGCTCATCTTTCCTGCCTGTCCAGGTCCCTCTGGTTGGCTCCCATCCTGTCCTTCAGTCTTATCAACACCACCCACTTTGCTATCATCTCCAAGCTTGCTGAGGGTGCCTCAGTCTCACTGTTGGTATCAGAGATGAAGATGTTGAACAGCCCTAACCCTGACACTGATCCTGAGGGACACTTTTTGTCCCCCATCTCCACATGGTTTGCACTGTGTTCATCAGTGCCTTGTTACAGAGCACTCTACAAGCCAACCACAGTCACTCTGCACCCACCTAAACTCTGTTGCTCTGTTTTCACCCAAAGCTCTTTCTTCTTGGATGCTCTGGAAAGGGAAATGATGCACCAAGCTTAAGCATCTAACCCCATGCTTTACATATCATCCTCTCTCCCCTTGCTCCTGACACCCTCTCCTTGGTGACTGCTCTGTGAGCTGACCTGGTGTCTTCTCTGAACTCTCTTCCAGGATCCTGAGGCTTGGGTGGTGGTTTGCTTTCTTTTTTCCACTCCCCTCCCTCCCTGGGAGATCACGACTAAGGCAGTGCCCATCCATGCATGCAAAACTGTAAATAATGAATCACCTCTCCCTGCCAGCACAGCCCCCTGCACACAAAGGCAAAGCCCCACTTCTTCTTCCTGGCTCTGCCTCACTTTTAGGCAGCCTCATCATGATTTTTTTTTTTTTGGGTGAAATTCCTGGGAATTGGGGGCTGTGGGTGCTTCCCATCTGCCTGTGTACACACACACACACACACACACACACACACTCACACATCCCTGTTTGTTTTGGCTCTGCTCAGAAGGAAATGATTACTTTGGGATACTCTGAACAACAGGGAAGCACAGAGGAGTTGTGATGGGGGTGAGGGATGAAGGGGGATGGAGGCAGAAAGAAATGGGAGCAGAGAACAAAACGTGGGGTGTGGGAAGAGCCAAAGAGTTGGGGTTGTGTGTGAGTGTTTGTGACCCACGTGCCCAGAGCCTGTGTTGCTAAATTCTTTCCTACAGCCACGTTAAAAAAAAAAAAAAAAAGAAAAGAAAAAAGAAAAAAAGGTTTTTATCCTTTAACTAACACAGTGGTGAGAGGTTTATTCAAGTAGAAAATTTTTAATTGCATTCTCTTGTAGTCAAATATTAATGGAAGGACCTTGTACAAATAAAAGTGAATAATGCAACAGCTTAGCTGACAACATTGTTTCACATTCATTGCAGATTGTGAACCTTCATTAAAATGGATTATTTTTTGCTTTGGAGATTTAACCAGCAACATGACTTTCCCCTCTCGCTGGCCCTGTTATGCCTGAGCCCACAGAGAGCTGGGTCCAAGGAGGAGCTTGCAAAATTAATTCCGAAATAAGAGGCTGAAACTTGCAGGATGTGAATTCTTCTCATTCCACCCCCTCCCCACCCGTCAGCTCAGAGGAGAGCTCAGCATGGAAATCATTAGGCAAGGAGTTCAAGCAGACCCCCTGCTTGAGGAGATGGGCATGGCAGTGTGCTCGGGAGCTGCAAGGAGGAATAGAGGCAGCGACCTGCTGCAAAAGAAGGCTGAGCTTAGCCCAGCACCGAGGGGGCTGGGTGTTGGCCTTTGCTTTAGGTCAGCAGCTCTGCCAGCTGGGTGGATCAGCCAGTCCTGATCCAAGCCACATCGAAGAGGGATGATGATGAGGAGGATCTGTATGGCTCAGCACAGCCCTGAGCAAGCAGCAAAATGGGCTTTGAAGAGGGCTGGGGCTGACTCCAAGCTGTGTGTCCCTTCCTGGTGAGAGGGGTTGGTGAGCATAGGCATTGGGCCAGTGATGAGTCCACCACCTCAGCTCATCTCAGGGCCCTGAGCAGGGTCACAGAGGGGCATGCTGATGCTCCCCTGCAGATGCCTTGGTCACAACCTCAAGATGCTGTTGACTGCCTTCTGCCTCTGCATCCTTATGNAAAAAAGAAAAGAAAAAAGAAAAAAAGGTTTTTATCCTTTAACTAACACAGTGGTGAGAGGTTTATTCAAGTAGAAAATTTTTAATTGCATTCTCTTGTAGTCAAATATTAATGGAAGGACCTTGTACAAATAAAAGTGAATAATGCAACAGCTTAGCTGACAACATTGTTTCACATTCATTGCAGATTGTGAACCTTCATTAAAATGGATTATTTTTTGCTTTGGAGATTTAACCAGCAACATGACTTTCCCCTCTCGCTGGCCCTGTTATGCCTGAGCCCACAGAGAGCTGGGTCCAAGGAGGAGCTTGCAAAATTAATTCCGAAATAAGAGGCTGAAACTTGCAGGATGTGAATTCTTCTCATTCCACCCCCTCCCCACCCGTCAGCTCAGAGGAGAGCTCAGCATGGAAATCATTAGGCAAGGAGTTCAAGCAGACCCCCTGCTTGAGGAGATGGGCATGGCAGTGTGCTCGGGAGCTGCAAGGAGGAATAGAGGCAGCGACCTGCTGCAAAAGAAGGCTGAGCTTAGCCCAGCACCGAGGGGGCTGGGTGTTGGCCTTTGCTTTAGGTCAGCAGCTCTGCCAGCTGGGTGGATCAGCCAGTCCTGATCCAAGCCACATCGAAGAGGGGTGGTGATGAGGAGGATCTGTATGGCTCAGCACAGCCCTGAGCAAGCAGCAAAATGGGCTTTGAAGAGGGCTGGGGCTGACTCCAAGCTGTGTGTCCCTTCCTGGTGAGAGGGGTTGGTGAGCATAGGCATTGGGCCAGTGATGAGTCCACCACCTCAGCTCATCTCAGGGCCCTGAGCAGGGTCACAGAGGGGCATGCTGATGCTCCCCTGCAGATGCCTTGGTCACAACCTCAAGATGCTGTTGACTGCCTTCTGCCTCTGCATCCTTATGGCAGGATTGTCCTCCCTGTGCCACCTTCCCATGCCACTACAAGGGTCTGTCCTACTTCCAGCTCTCCAAGCTGCCCTGCTTGTGATTTCCTGAAGCTTTGGTGCCTCCATGTATGCAACAGCCATGCTCCCCATGCAGCCTTGGCTCTCATCCTCAAGCCCATCTGCCCAGCTCCATGGCTCTCACCGCTGAGCGAGCCCAGGAGGCTCCAGCAAGGAGACCAAAGCTCACCTGCAGGAGGGGACTCTCATGACAAGAAAGACACTGAGTTGCTGGATTCCACCATCCACAGTAGCTCTTCAAAGCTGCTTCAGGATTTTGGTCCAAGAGATGGGAACAGCCCCACATGGGGAGCATATGGCAGGAGCGAAGCTCCAATGCCCCAAAGCATCACTTCTCTACTGAGACCTCCTCAGGCTAAACCACAGGGAAGCAAATCATGTTCTCAAGTGGCCATGTGGTGAGGATCAGAGTGCTGCTGTGTTTGTGGTCACAAATGAGCTCAAACAAGTTTCCCAAAGCGTTTCTCCTCGCTGTCTGCATCCTGCTTGGATGGAAAGTTAAAGCTGCTTCAGAGCCTTCCCTGTGAATCTCTCCAGCTGCACATTTTCATTCTGCCTAACCCAGGATTAATTGGGTTTGTAGCTACGGCTGTGGGAAAGCTCTGATGTCCTCCACCAAGGCTTTCCTCCCGAGCTTCTTCACCACTCTAATTCCTGGCTTACATTTGCAACAGCAATTCCTTGTTATTTTTAGCCCTAAAACATTGCAAACACAGAGGAAACAAGACACCTACAGAAGTGGCCCCCGTGCAACATGATGAATGATTCAAGAGTGCTGTCGTGATTGCCAGCCTCTGCTTTGCTAAAGAGCTCTGGAGCATCAGCAGCACGGGGCTGGTTTGCTACCCAGCACTGAGAGACACCTGAGAGAAGTTAGTTGTTGGGCCCTGAATTTACATCGCCCTGCCCCCAGTGAATCGAGGAGAAAAGCAGTGAGGTTGGGGTATGGCAAGGGTTGGGGATGGGATAGCCACCAGAGGCTCTAGGTGAACCCCTCTGCTTCCCAAAGAGAAAAGTAAAGGGAGGAAGGGAGAGAGACTGGTGGGGTGGGAAAGAAACTGAGCCAGCTGGGATGGGAATAAGAATGGTCTAATGAAATGTGCCGGGAGGCTGGAGCCAGGCTCTGCTCAGTGATGCCCGAATCCAGCACAAGGGGCACTGGGTGGAAGCTGAGGCATAGGAGGTGTCATTTAAATATGAGGAGGATTTTTTTCACTTTGAGTGTGACAGAGCACTGCAACAGGCTGCCCAGGGAGGTTGTGGAGTTTCCCTCTCTGGAGATATTCAAAACCTGCCTGGATGTGTTCCTGTGTGATCTGGTATAGGAGCTCCTGCTGAGGCAGGGGGATTGGCCTGGATGAGCTTTGGAGGTCCCTTCCAGCCCCTGACATTCTGTGATTCTGTGATTCTATGATTCTATGAAATGGAGACACAGAGACACAAACCGACATGGAGCCCAACCCCTGATGGCAATGAGGTCACCACTGGCACAACTGATGCTAGGGGCAGGCATTGGACAAAGCCCAAACTGGGCTGTGGTAGACAGGAACCAGATTCAGGAGCTGCATTCTGGAACTGGATTCATGAACACAGGGATTAGGATCAAAGGCAGAGCAGCCAGACTCCACTTGGGACACCAACCATGAAGGAAGAGGCTTGACCCTGGTAGTCTCTCAACTTCCTCCTGAAGATGCCATCCATGGGCTGCAATCCCTGGTTGGCCACCTGAGGGTCACCTGTCCTGCCTGCTCCTCCCTGCAGGTGCCACCTTTGACTTCCTGCACCCAGAGCTGGGGCCCAAGCTGTGACAGTGCCTTTGGTCTGCAGAGGAGTGAGTCTCAGGCAGAGCCTTTCTGTAGCCCAGCCCTTGGCAGGAACTCTCCTCCTCAGCTTCTCCCTGCAGCCCCTGGCTGTGCAAAGCTGCCCTGAACTGCAGCAAGTGCCTCAGTGAGCAGAGCCTGAGCTGGGAAGTGCCAGCACTGAGCAGAATGGGTCTGGTCTAGCTCAAACCAGGAGCAAATACAATAAGGAGAACCCACTTTATACTCCATACTCTGATTCCAAAGGGTCCTCCTATGCCCCTGCCTCAGTTTCCCCTTCTCAGCATCACCCTGGTGCTTGGAAAAACAGCAATGTTTGTACCCAGGGAGCCCTGCTGCTCAGCCTAGCAGCTGCGAGGGGTCGGATCAGCTCCTGCGGTGCTGGCAGCTCCCCGCACATGTGCTCAGCATCCCTTGTACGCCCACCGCAGCCTCCTGCTCAGCATCCCTTGTGTGCCCGTCGCAGCCTCCTGCTCAGCATCCCTTGTACACCCACAGCAGCCTCCTGCTCACCATCCCTTGTACGCCCACCGCAGCCTCCTGCTCAGCATCCCTTGTACGCCCGCCGCAGCCTCCTGCTCAGCATCCCTTGTACGCCCACAGCAGCCTCCTGCTCAGCATCCCTTGTACACCCACAGCAGCCTCCTGCTCAGCATCCCTTGTACACCCACAGCAGCCTCCTGCTCAGCATCCCTTGTACACCCACAGCAGCCTCCTGCTCAGCATCCCTTGTACGCCCGCAGCAGCCGGAGGCCACTCGCTGGAGCTGCCTCCGAAGAGCTGTTCGGTGACTGGGGGGGATTGATATTTGTACAATGGCCTCGCTGTCGAGAGAGACAAGGCACTGACATGGCAGTACTTACAGTCTATAAAACAGCAATTACGCTCGTTATTAGATCATCCCATTTGCAGCCTGAATCCTTTGCCTATGGTGCATGCAAAGCAACCCAGTGACTCTCCGGATGCGGGGCTAATCTGTACTAATCCATTATGCAAATCGCCGGGACAATAAGCACAGACAAATGTTAAACGTCTCAGAAGCACCCGGCCTGCCTCTTAAAGCAATTTGACCCAGCAGAAGCGATGGGTTTGATCTGCAGATCGCTGGCAGGGCTGCGTGGGGGATGAGCAGCTGTACTTGGCAATTCGTAGAGGCGGTTGGAACCCTGGGGGGATGCTCCTGAGCTCAGACTTTTCATGGGGCTGCCGCTCAGTTGGTCCCTGGACCTACAGCAGGGTGCTTGGATTCTTTGAAACAGGACCCCTGGCCCCAGGTAAGGGCATCCCAAAGCAGCTATGGTCACTCTGGTGCCGCTGGGGTGTATCGGGAGAAGTGTGGCCAGCAGGGCTAGGGAGGTGCTTCTCCCCCTCTGCTCTGCCCTGGTGAGACCACACCTGGAATGCTGTGTCCAGTTTTGGGCTCCCCAGTTCAAGAGAGACAGGGACCTGCTGGAGCTCTTTAGCTTGGAGAAGAGGAGGCTGAGAGGTGACCTCATTCATGTTGATAAAGATGTGCAGGGTGAGTGCCAGGAGGTTGGAGCCAGGCTCTGCTGGGTGATGCCCAATGCCAGCACAATGGTGGAAGCTGAGGCATAGGAAGTTCCATGGAAACATGAGGAGGAATTTTTTCCCTGTGAGGGTGGCAGAACCCTGGAACAGGCTGCCCAGGGGGTTGCGGAGTCTCCCTCTCTGGAGATATTCAAGGTCCACCTGGATGTGTTCCTGTGTGATCTGCTCTGGGTGCTCCTGCTGTGTCAGGGGGGTTGGACTGGATGAGTTTGGAGGCCCCTTCCAGCTCCTGATATTCTATGATTCTATGATTCTGTGATTCTATGATTCTGTGATTCTATGATTCTGTGAGCACCTCCCCTGTGCAGAGAGACTGAGAGCCCTGGGGCTGTTCAGTCTGCAGAAGAGAAGGCTGAGAGGAGATCTGATCCATGTGCACAAATATCTGAGGGGTGGGGGTCAGTGGCTGGGGCCAAGCTCTTTTGGGGGCTCAGCAGCAATAAGCCAAGCAGCAACAGCTCCAAACTGGAACAGAGAAGGTTTCAGCTCAACATGAGGAGAAACTTCCTTACACTGAGGGTGACAGAGCCCTGGAGCAGGCTGCCCAGAGAGGTTGTGGAGTCTCCTCCTCTGCAGACTTTCAAACCCCACCTGGATGCATTCCTGTGTGATCTACCCTGGGTGATGCTGCCTTGGCAGAGGGGTTGGACTGGATGATCTCTGGAGGTCACTTCCATCCTCTAAGGTTCTGTGATTCTGTGATTGAGTCCTGCTTTGTGATCAAGATCTGAGGGAAATCTCAGGGAGAGTTGTGGGATTCATTCTTTATCCTGGAACTCCTTGCTACAGGTAAGGATGAGATAACTACACGAGGACACTCTCTTCTCTGCCACGAGGTCTGCCCATGATCCACAGAGATATGGATGTCCTTTGGAGGTACAACTGAGGGGAGACCTCATTCCAACCTTCCTGAAAGGAGGCTGGAGTCAGGTGGGGGTTGGTCTCTTTTCACTAGTATCAGGTGAAAGAACAAGAGGAATTGGCCTGAAATTGTACCAGGGGAGGTTTAGGTTGGAGATGAGGAGAAATTTGTTTCCTGTTAGAGTGGTCAGGGATTGGCACAGGCTGCCCAGGGGGGTGGTGGAGTCACCATCCCTGGAAGCTTTCAGGAAAGGTGTAGCCATGGCACTTGGGGCCATGGTTTGATGGCCAAGGTGGGGCTGGGTTGCTGGTTGGACTGGATGCTCTCAGATGTCCCTTCCAACCCAAACAACTCTATGGTTCCATGCCTTGCTCTCCCATTGCAGCAGGGAGAAGTGAAGCCACCAGGGGATGCCAGATAGATTCTTGTCTCCTCCTGGCTCTCTCCTCCTCGAGAGGGAATCTGGGCTGTGGCAATGAATATTTTAGGATGTGGGGCTGAGGAATCTCAATGGCAAGATGCTCGAGCAGCCCTCTCCAAAGCAAACACAGACGTGGCTGTAAGCTCCTCGCTGTCTGTCGGCGTCTCCGAGCTCTGCTAGCAGAGCTGCTAGACTTTGCATGATCTTGCAAGAGCTAAGCTGGGCTCTTCCTCCTCTGCCCCTCCCCCTTCCCCCTCATCCTTTTATTTAAATAAACCTCAGGATAATTACATGCAAGGAAAAAAAAAAAAAGAAGAAAAAAAAAAGGATCCTGTGCTCCTGCAATGTTGATATTGCACATTGAGCGAGCGCTGCAGAGGGGATGCATGTGGGCAGAGCCATACGGATGGTGGCAGCTGGCTGCCAGGCTGGCACCTAGTGATTCCCTGCCAGTCACAGTGGAGCCTCAACGGGTCCAGACACTTCCCACAGTCTCACACTTTGCTCCAAAACCAAATTTGCCTTCTCCTTTGAGGCTCCTGTGTGTGCTTAGCCTCTCTGCACAGCTGGGGGAGGCTCGGCGGCAGCACTGGAGGTGGATTTGGAGTGGATCTTGTGTGGCATGAAGGCTGAGGAGGCTGAGGAGGCTGAGGAGGCTGATTTTGGGCAAGGGCTGGGAGTGACAGGGTGAGGGGAACGGCTTGGAGCTGGGAGAAAGGAGACCGAGGGTGGAGGTGAGGAAGAAATTCTTGAGAGTGAGGGTGGGGAGACACTGGGACAGGTTGCTCAGGGAGGTTGTGGGTGCTCCCTCCTTGGAGGTGTTCAAAGCCAGGCTGGATGAGGCCTTGAGCAATCTGGGCTGGTGGGAGGTGTCCTTGTCCATGACAGGGGGATTTGAGCTGGATAATCTTCAAGGTCTCTTCCAACCCAACCCCTTCCATGAGTCTATGAATCTATCAGTCTGTGTTGGAGTAGATGAGAAGTGTTTGAGCAGCCAGCCCCAGGGGCTGGGATGCTGTTCAGGACTAAGCCACCAGCACCTTGCATTCCAGCTGTAGGTGTCTGGGTGTGCTGGCAGCACCCTTTCTTCCCAGAAAAGGTTCTCAGGCACTGGAATGGGCTGCCCAGGAAGGTGATGGAGTTCCCATCCCTGGAGGTGTTTAAAAGCCCTGTGGATGTGGTGCTGAGGGACGTGGTTTAGTGGCAGTGGTTTAGCAGCAGTGGTGAGCTCTAGGTGAGGGATTGCACTTGATGATCTCGAAGGTCTCTTCCAACCTCACCAGTTCTATGACTCAGTGATTCTATGACACTTCTCTTTGTGACATGGAGAGAGGTAGGTGGACACAAGCTCATCTAGAGCCCTACCCTCACCTCCATACAGGACAGTCTGAACAGCTGGGATGACCCTTGAAGAGATAGATACAGGGGAAGGATGGGTCAGAGAGAAGAGCCCTGGTGGGGAGGCTGGGGAGGCAGGAGAGCTGCCTTGCAAAAACAGAGAGCATTTTCCCAGGGAAAAGTGGCTCTGCTGTTGGTTTATTCCACTCATCAAACAGAGCAAAGGAGAGGCAGGGAACCTGCTGTGCCACACAAGTGGTAATGGGGCAGCCTCCAGTGCCTACCTTCAGCTCACCTGCTGCCTTGAGGCTGCTTCCTTTCTGCACAACCAAGGGTATGTGGCTGTCATCATTTCTGCATTTGATTTTGCCAATAGAAGCAATTTTGAATTTTTCTAATGGTCCTCTTAAGGGGAAAAAAAGAAAAAAAAGAAAAATTAGAAAAGCAAAGCAAGAGAACAAAACATGAAGACCCTCTAGAAGTGGTGCTGGAGGCTTTGTAGCTTCAAACAAAGCAGGATTTTGTCTAAAACCCTACAGGACAAGCACACAGCCTAGAACTCAGCTTTCAAATCTGCCTGCAGAGAACCAGCATCATGGTTGGAAGAGACCTTGCAGATTGTTTAAGGCTTCTCCTGACATGTTTAAGGAAGTCGCTAGATTATGTAGGAGAAAAATTAGAGAGGCTAAGGCGCAGTTAGAACTTCAGCTGGCCACCTCTGTGAAAGATAATAAAAAGCATTTTTACAAATTTATCAATGCTAAAAAGAAGGGCAAGAAGAGCCTCCACTCCTTATTGGACCTG
>WBNM01026262.1:0-17739 GCA_013399055.1 Ramphastos sulfuratus
GAAACCTATCCAGTTCCACAATGGTGTATCTTATGAGATGACTAACAACAGGCCCTAAAAATGAGGTTTACAACTGAATCATGAATCCAGTCTTATCCCAGAGAGATCTGAGGAGCTGACATGGACATAAATGGAAAAGTCGGTTGCCCTCACCATTCCTACACATGATATTTTATTTGGTTTGCTTTGGAAACACTTCCTTAGATAATAGCTGCTAGGATGACAAGCCTTCATACCATAGCCACTTTGGGACAGCAGAAATACCATCTATTGTACTGCTTGTTTCTTTCGGTTGTTTAGTCTCAACACAGAACTGTAGGACTGGCTCCCACCAGACTCAGGGTTTCAGCTGAGTGATTACACCACACACTGTGGAAGGCAGACAGTTAGTTTCTAAATTGGAAACAGATTCTTATCCCAGTGTCTGTCTTGGCAGTGTTTCTCTCCACCCATACAGATCTAAGGCATGTCTTATTCTCCAGTGCCCCTCAACTGGGTGGTCCTAGCTGGTCCAGTAGTGTCTGCCCAAGCTCAAAAGTTTTATTGGTTTTGCAGGTCTAAGTAGAATAAGATTTAACTTATGATGGTGAATATGGAGAATGGAAGTGCATGAGTGTGTGTAAAGCTGTCTACACAAATCCTTTAGTCAGCCATAAAGATCATCTCCCTTACCCTTCAACTAAGGATCTGCCTGCACTGCAGCCATCAGTGAGCCCAGTAACAAGTTAGGTGCAATTCAGTGGAACATCACTGGCTCAGCTGTACAAGCAGGGTGGTACAGACTGTGCTGAAATCCAGTGGGAGATAGTTTTCCTCTTTTCTGAGCAGACCCACACCTCATTTCCTCAAGACATCTGCCTCTGTTTTGGGTGTCTATTCCAGCTATCTAGGAAATGAGATAAAGAATTCTAACTCACAATGTTCCCCCCCACATTATTCAATTCATCACAACTACTTGGAAGGTTTAATACAGAGTTTTAAACCATGGGTTGCATTGATTTAAACCAGAAATTAGGTATTGACAATCTATGCTACGAGGAGAGAGGGATTGAGGGGGGAAAATGAGATCCAGATTGTTTTCTTTGGGCTCAGAAGTTTTCACAGGCGTTCTCAATAATTCTGATGTTTTTGTTGCTCCTTGCCCTGCTAGTGATAATGGAATGATTGGTAGTTGTTCCAGAGCATGAGGCAACATTATATTTATAAAAAAAGAAATGTCAGTGTGCAGCTAATTAAGGGATTCGAATAGCCAAATGTTCTGGGAGCACGGAATAATTGCACACAAAGCACAATCAGGTCTGGGCAAAAAATGGAAATATCTTCCCTGAAAAAATTGTGTAGGCAATTGAGTAAGGAGCATTTCCATCCACTGGCTGTTTCTGAATGGTGAAGACAATTTGTAGGCCAAAATGGTAGGTCTGCATTAGTGATTATGTCTTCACAATTATTAGATTCTTTTTTGCCCAAGGGACAATGTCTGTTCCAGTTCAAGCTGAAAAGTCCAATCTAATGGGGATCTTACTGAGCTCTTCAAAATCTTTTACACCTATGGCACATTTAGATTTTTTTCCCCCTTGCATCTGGATTTAATTATTCCATTTCTTAAAAACAAGAACCAGCTGCAGTGCTGGAAATGCTGTGGAGCCTCCAGTCATGTTCTGGTTCTTCCCTTCTGCTGATATGGGTGCAAGATGGAACCAAAGATGGACACAATACAATGGGTATGAGTTTGCTCCCATATTATATTTAAGCAGTTCCATCAATTTCATTGCAGCTGCTTCTGATTTGTGCTTACAAAACTGAGGGCAGAGTCAGACCTCTGTTCCCTTATGCCAGCTAGCAGAGATGGTGCAGCTGTGCAGGGGTAGGTCTGTTTGCAGTGTCCCTGCCTCTTCTGACTTGGCTTTTCCCAAGAGAAGATTCTGTGCTGGTAACATGCACAGAGTGTTCTCTGTGGCTACATCTGCATCAGCCATCTGAAGAGGGGTAAGAGATGGTTGCAGGCAGTGGTTTATGACCATCCCCATACAGCCTTATGCTTTATTTTCTGCTCTTGATTTTGCTCTTTAATGGACTGTGATTTTCCTGACCATGTCCAGACACAGCTCAGAGTGTGGCATCTTTTAGGCCATGTTCCCACAAGGCTGTCTGTATAGGACTGGTCTTTTCAGGGCAAACACAGAGAGAACTTCAGCATGTGGACATGGACTTGACTAGGAGGTCCCAATGCTGCTTTATTCAGTAATTCTGATGTAGCCGTTGACTCTCTCATCTAATGTTAAGAAAACATGGCATGTTTCTTTAGTTAGCCCTGGAAATGGTGATTTTCCTGTGAATATATAATGGCACAAAGAGTCTCTTTCTTCCACAATTAAAGGTTCTCTTGGATCCATACCAGTGTTTGTTATTTGCAGAGTATTCTCTTGAGTGCTGAAGTACTTAAGGGGATGTCGCATCACAGTTAAATGGTCTTACTTTGAGACATTTCAGCCTTTCATTACACCCATACCTACCAGTCTTGGGCCAGGAATGTCATTATGTCTGGTGCAAAATAAACTGGAAGAGAAAGATTATGCTGACTTTCAAGACTGTTGTAAAGGGAGAGACAGCTTGGGGTGCACTTGGGGAACTGAATCTGACGGAACAACACTTGAAGAAGCAGTCACAGCACATCAGCTACCAACTCACTGCTAAGTTTACTTTCAGCTGAACCTCAATTGTAGCTGACCAGCAGTACTTTGCTCTTTGGTGCTGGAGATAGAATCAAAAAGTGTGCTTTCTTCCAGATCTGAGAAGAATCTTCAGTGGGCTGCATGGATGTTCAAACATTATGGTGATAATCACATTCTCACTTCGAAGGTTTGTCCAGGATAGTAGAAGTGAGTGCAGCCTGTGCACAGCTGAGTCTTCCAAAGTCATGAGCTTCTGATGAAATGAAAATTAATTAACCTAATAACCCAAATCTACCTGCAAGAATACCAAGAAGTTCTACTCTGTGTCAGAAACACTTGTATTTTGTATAAAGGGGAGGGGGGTGTTTGAGGCATGTTTCCAGTTTTTGCAGCCCCACATATTACTTCTTTATATACCAAGAGGCTAGAATGTAGCATAATTTATGGCATGCTATCCAAGTCATAGTAGCTGTTCCTGATGATGCTTTGTTAGCCTTCAGTGAAAGAGAAAACAGAAGAGTATTGGTTGCCTATCTAGCAGTTATTATATCAGCCACAGATACCTGTCAAAATAGGACACAGGAGTAAACAAAGCCCAAATTTTTCAAGTGCGGTTGAAAACAATTAGGCAAGTTGAGTGGATCAGTGGATTCTTTCCTTCTTGACAGTTCCTCATCAAGGTTTGATGTTTCTCTGAGAGATATGGTTTAGCCAAACAGAGCTTTAGAGCTCAACATAATACTGTGTTCTTCATCTTACACAGAGGTGAATGCTCTAAACATCCTCCGCTGGTTTTAAAATCCGTGGATCTAAAGGAGAGAGCAGTATGCTGGAAATGCATGGCATTGCCATGGAGACAACAGCCCTCTGCTCCTTGGGGACATTTCAAACCCTACCCAAGCATGCTTGCTTTTGTTTATTATTTTTTTTTGTGAGCAGTATGTGGAATTGGCAGCCACAATTCTGAGGCCCTTTTGAAGATTGTTTGCTTAGGGCAGCTTGAGATAAATAGCCTACTGCCCTTCCTAAAAATAAAGCAATGTTTTCCCACTTGAATATCTTCCAGTACTTTCATTTATGTAATTATTTATTAGAAATAAGAACATCAGAGAAACAAGTCTGAGGAAACAGTCCTACTGTACATTTGATGCTCTTCCAACTTTTCTCATCTCCTCAGAATAGGTAGGACTCTTTTCCAAAGAGATTCCTGGTCTTTCTCACCTATCATAGAGTCTTCAAACCTACCCAGAATACCTGTACCCTTCAGAAATACTCAATCCTTGGCCACATACTCACAGTGCAAGTCTACTTCTGGTGTTACATTCAGCAAGAAAGTACTGAAGATGTCAACATAACTTCTACCTCTGCTTTTCAGCCAGGACACAACTGACTTCCAGTGCATTTAAACATGGACTTCTAAATTCTAGACTGCCAGTTGTAGACTGATGGACATTTGACAATTTCTTGCTCTCTAGGAGCAAAGTAACAAACATTTCAAATTCCTCAGGTCAAAGATGTATTATTATTCATAAGCAGAGATACAAAGATGTAGTTCTTCAGTCTACTGGAAAGCTTCATGCAAACAAAAAGAGCTGTCATAACACTGTGCCCCACTGTCCTGACCTCCCTGCCTTTGGTGACCTGCAGAAGAAACCTCTCTCCTTTTCTTGCCAAAACATGAAATCCAGTGGATGCACCTGTGTGCAGCTGCAGTTTGGTGCCAGCTTGTGCTACTGGTGTGTAGCACACTCAGGAGACCTGAGCTCTTTGCGCTCTTACACAGCCACCATGCATTTTATAGACCACAGAAAAGGTGCTTAACTTTGGATGAATGTTTATTTAGCATATGTAGTGTTCATGAGTGAGTCTACAAAGTGTGTGTGTACATGGGGATGAAGGAGGGTTAAGTGGAGGGAAAGGATAGAGCTCTATTTGCTCTGCAGGATCCCAGTGGTGCCTCAGCAATGTTGGCTGGTAGACTCCCACGCTCTCTAGAAAACCTATGAACTGCACTTGCTGTGTAGGGTCAGCAGATAAGAGAATCTGTAGGCATCCCCCCCTTTCTGAATGCTTGTATATACAGGTGCTTGATGACAGCTCTAGTATTGTCCTGTCCTTCATGCTCCTGCCACTTTCACACAACCATTTGTTTATTGATTTCTTCTAGCTCTCATGTCCCCAAAATGTTGATGCATTTGAATTTGCCAAAGGAGAAAGAATATTGCTATGGGCTGAGATTTGTGCAGTTACAATTTCCTCAAAAGCATAGTGAACAGTGGTAGCAATGAGAGCTTTGAGGCTGGCAGCATCTTCCAGTAGGTCTCTTTATACATAGTGAGGCACTGATTAAATCCATGGCTCCTCAGTTTATATTTACAGCACACATTAACTCTAGTTTTTATTTATAGGTTACCTTTTAGTCTTCTCTATATTATATGTCTCTTGTTGCCAACGAGGCTTGAATGTCATATAAACAGTCTTACAGTAAATGCCAACCAGATGAGATGATCATTCTTTGGCCCTTCTTGGGGGAGGCTTCTGTACTTCTCTCTGCCTGTTGCTATTAATGGATCATCTGAACACTATGCTGATGGGTTTTGGATCTCCACCTGCCCCTCCATTGGCTCTGACAGCCCTTTTGCCATTGTCCTTTTTTTTCTGCTCACGCTTGTGCCCTTCCTGTCATGCTTTCCATTTCTCCTCCTACTCCTCTTTGCCTTTCCCTGCACCTGGTTCTAGTCACTCACCCACTTTGTGACATACCCTTCACCTCTAATCTACTAACATTTTCACAGCAAGAGTTTCATTATGGTGTTTGAAATTAACACATGGAAAAATACTCCTTCTGACTGAACAGATGAGAAACTCATCACCGTGTTTCTGTGCATGAGCTCTTCCAGCCTTAACTATGTTCAGAAGGTTATTTGGACTCAGGAAAACACGTTCTTCTGCTCATCTCTTGTGTGACCTAATGAACATTAACTCTTCACTCAACTTCTCTACCTGTGAAGTGGAATAATAACTACAGTTCCTCAGAATCACAGAATGTTTGAGGTAGAGGTCATCTGAGCCACTTGCCCCTGCTCGAGCAGGGCCATGTAGAGCTGGCTGCCGAGTCCTGTGTCTGCAGCAGTTTATCCAATGTAATCCCAGATTACAGTGCCCCAGATGTACCCAATGTAATCCACAGCACTGACACAAGTCAACAACTTCATGCCTTGTAAGAGAACCAGCAGCTGTAATGAATAGCCCCACATGGACAGACATTTCTGGTAGTCCTGATTTGCTTCTTTCAGGTGCCTGCAGTGAAAATAAAGCTGTTGCTGGGTCTAAGAATTACAGCATTTTTAATCTAGGAATGAAAGAACTTTTTTAGCTCCCAGCAAAACAGCCATGCTTTAAATCCATTTACATATTTACACAGCACTGCTTGGCATTGTATTAGCTTTCCTTTTTTTCTTTTTTTTGTTCCCTCCATCCTTTTAAAGGGATAGACTACACTCTGGTATTTGAGGGCATCTTTTATGAGTGACCTCTGATGATTTCCTGCCAAAGCATACCAGATATATAAAAAGAGAGTCAGGAGAGAGAGAGAAAGTTACATTTAGGTGTTAAAAATCTCACAAAAAAGCTGCAACTGGCTTTGTAGGAGAGCTTTTAAGATATTTAAGATTATCTATCTATCTATCTATCTTAAATATAGATATATAGATATATCTTAAATATATAGACATATAGATATATCTTAAATATATAGATATAGATATATTGATATAGACATAGATATAGAAATAGATATAGATATATCTTAAATATAGATATAGGTATAGGTATAAATATAGATATAGATATGTAGATATAGACATAGATATAGACATATAGATATAGATATACATTTTTTCCCAATTCATAAAAAAAGGAAATATGACTATGTAAGAATCCATTTATTATAGAAGTTGGTTTTGTTGAAGTATCTTTCAGGGCATTTGTTTTTGTTAGATACAGTGTTTAAAACACTTTCCTCTTCTTGAAAATACAAATAAAGAGCTGAAACTGAAGGTACAAATAACATTAGTCCTGCAGGTAACTTCCCCTTTTAACCTGCCATGTGTTTTTTTTCCCTTAGTTTGCTACAGGCATCTTCCCAGACCAGATCTTGGCCATGGATGAGATTACTATGAGCTTTTGCAAACACTGAGTTAGTTAAACTACAATTAATTTAAAAATTAAAATGCTCTGGTGATGCCTTTTCTAAGAGCTGTCATACTTCTCTTTAGCTTAAATCATACTTTGAAGAAAGAAATGGATTTCAAATTCCCAGACCTTAGGTAGCAGTCAGTTCAAGACTGTCTTTGTACCTGAATCTATAAATCCTTATGCAGTGGTAGTTCAGATGCATCTTTGTCTTTCTCTGGAGAATGAGGCTTTCAGAAGTTAATAACTGACCTGTTGACCAGAGATGCTCTACCACCAGAGTCATTATAAGGAGATGGGCAGAAGCCTTGCTAACACTGTGAAGTACTCCACAACATGCAGACAAAAGCAGATATTTGCTCTGCAATTTTAGTTCTTCTCTCTTCATTTTGCTAAATTTACCTGAGCTTAGAATCTTCACAATTGTAGGGAATTAAAAGAAAAACAGCTTACCTGTCAGCTTCCCCTTAGGCCTCCAAGCTCTATTTATAATTTCTATATGCCTTCATTACCTCTGATCTACAGTATCAAATTCTTCTGAACTAGAAAGGTCACATTCTAACTATTATTACTGGAGAAATTAATTCAGTGTGTGACATCACAGCTAGACAGCTAATTACTTCATTTAATAGGAACCTACATCTGTTAAAGAACTGTCTGCATGCAAAAAAAAAAGCTACTCTACAGTCCTTACCATTTCAAGGGCATAATCCTGATGCAAATTAGCCACTTGCAATTTCAAATGTAGTTTTAAAATGGTAAACATTTCTGAGAGGAACACATTTTGTAGCTTAGTCTCTGCATCAATATTCATGACAGCTTTATAATATGCACCCAGGTGTAGTGCATTAAATTCCTGTATTGTTCTCCTGAATCCCTGACACTGGTAACTGTGAAGTATTTATTACTTCCAGTGCTCCACTGATACTGTAAATTAGGGATTAACCAGAAGTTGGTGAAGAGTTTTGGGCACAACACTGCTAATCTCTTTTTATCCACTTATCTTGACAGGTATCTCACTTCTAATTGCATGTAATGAGATCACACACTAAAGCATTTATGTAAATTACACAATGACAAGTTTCTATCTTGTTATTTAGCTTGTAAATGTAAAAGCAAATTCTTTCTTGCTGGAACATTCAATGCAAACCCCCAGTGATATTACACCTGTTTATATTTTAAATAAAATTTAAAGAGATAGGTTTAATGAAAACGAAAGCTTCAGTGGCTGCATTTGCCATAGAGCTGTTCAAATTAATACAAAATTGGAGTTTTCTAGGTAAGTGATATGAAATGCTCCTTAAAGCTGCAGTGCTATTCTTTACTGAAGCTCAGTAATTTGAATTTTCAAACACAGAACAATAAGTGAGTGACATTGGTTTTGAATATGCTTTTTTTTTTCTTTCAGTAAAGGAACTATTAAATAATTGATGAAACATATTAAGATGTGTTTTCTGCTGGTGTCCTTTCTGTCATCCCCTCTGTATGGATCTCAATGTTGTCCTTTCTTTGTCTGCATCACCAGAAATGCTCCCACCTGAGACCACAGGGCTATGCCTGGTCTGGAGCCATGCACGCTCTGTCTGTCCAGTCTGCAGCTGCTAAAGGATGTATCTGATGTTTGAATTTAGTCCAGTTTTCCAGTTGCTTAACGGTATAAGATCTCCATCATTTATAATGGTTCAGCTCAGAGGGCTGGAGCAGCTCTGCTATGAGGACAGGCTACAAGAGTTGGGGCTCTTCAGCCTGGAGAAGAGAAGGCNACGGGGTTGAGCTCTCTTCTGAATTTAGTTAAAATATGATGATTACCTCAAGGGAGATAGGACAAGATCCTTAATAAGAGCCTAATTTGAAAACTCCACCTCCTGATTTATCTCTGACAATTGGAATTATTTAGGTATCACCTGAGGAGTTATCATCAGCTTCCAGAAGTTTATTTTCACTGACAAGAAAGACCACATTATGATGCCAATGGCAACCACATTCCTGTTTTAGGCAAAGAGCTTAGAAAGTGTGAAAACTGAAACCAGCAAGACTGAAACAGGTAAAATTCTGTTGGTGGGGGACACACAGAACAAAAGTGACCTCTATTTCTGCCTGTTGTGGGGTCAGAGAGAGAGTGACTGTGGCTAACTGCACATGAGTGATTCTCAAATCAATAAGCAGAGCATGAGCAACAGGGGATAATGACAAGGAAACCTCCCCCTGCCCACTGTCACTCTGTTCTTGTCCCTTGAGTGGGCTTGTGCATGCCTCCACTTGTAGCAGTGACAGATAGGGACTCCTGGAAAACAAGGCATAGCTGGAAGCCAGATGGCTTTATGCAGAGCAACATGATTATCCATTACCTTGACTAAGTAATTGTATCCAATTAAAGAAAAGAAAATTCCTCTGCTGAAACTATTTCCAGACGGTTACCCAAGTGGAAAACAAAATGCCATTCAGCAGCAGAGATGGGGCTGGATTCAACACAAACATTTCTCAGCTAGGCCTTCGCCATAGAAGTGCACAGTCATTTTTTTCCATATACAGTGGGAAAGACACAGCCTCTGCTTAAAAGGCATTCCTCTCCAAAAAGAGGAAGGGCTGAAATGTTTGAGTTGTGTGCAAGCTGGCTAAGGGTAAGAGATTAATACTCTGCTCTAATGTACTTACTAGGACAGCCACTAAGTAAAAAACTTACTCTTACAGATTCTCACTGCTGGAAAATCTGCAGTTGGAAAGGTAGCTATTGGATTTTCCTCTTTTAAACAAAGTGCCAAGTTCATTCAAGGAAAAGAATTTACAGGAAAAAGGATAAATAATTCTGCTCTGTTTCCTCATTAACCACCCTCCACCCAGGCCCCACAAAACACTCACACGAAATGGTCATTCTGAGTCATGCTGTCACCCTCAGATAAGGGAGACAGACAAACTGCAGCACTCTCTGACAGATTTCCAGATAGAGGCAAAAAGCTGAAAGGGATAAAAATATGGCCTTTAAAGCAGGTATGGCTGTGCCTAAGGGGCACTGAAAACTGAGAGGGTAAATCTGAAGCTTCCTTTGATTTCCCTTTTGCAGCAATTCCCTCCACCCCACATTTCTGGCATTTCCTGGTTTGATTTTGTGAAAGTCTTGAAAGATCCAGAGAAAGATCTTTCATCCATTTCTCCTTCCCAAGGGCAGTCCAGCTCTGGACAGAACAGGCAGCTGCTGGGCATGGCTAATGCTAAGGTGCCATTTTTCTGGGCTCTTAAAAATAGCTCTTCCCCCTTCATAGAATCATCAAGGTTGGAAAAGGCCTCCAAGATCATCAAGTTCAACCACCAGTCCAACAGTACCATGCCCACCAAACCATGTTTCATGGTCCCAGCTCTTTGTAAATGTGTGGGAAGGAAGTGAGATAGCTTGGCATGGTTAGCTCTGTGCTACATGCATTACACCCTGCATGGATCTGGGCAGAGGCTGTGCTCTGAAAGGAAAGAAGAAAAGACAGGGCTCAAGAGAAGGGATAACCTTCCCCAAGCTCTCACTGTCTCTTGGCCCCTGGCTCGTTTCACCATAGACACAGTCTGGTAATGAACAGTTTGTTGTTGGATACAAGAAGGGGAAGAGTTGAGACATCAACAGAAAAAAATCAACAGTTCATTTCCTCATCCCTCACAAAAATCTGTCACCCAAACTTTTATTTCCAGCTGGCTTAAAGCTAATTAACTGATGCCTTACAGACTCTATTGAGCCTCTGCATACAATCTTTGCCATTGATGGGAAGCAGGGAGCCACAGAAAGCCACAAACCTGTAAAAATCTGAGTAGGGCACAACAGATTCCATCCAACCTTACAACATGTCTAGACCTTGAACACCTGCCCACCTCTGCTCTGAATGGATATATGCCAGTTATTGGAGACCTTTTCAACCTTTGACAGGACAGGCTGTGTAAGCTCTTCTGGGTATGTAGGATTTTAGTAGCTGGGAGGGTCGTGCTGTGTTCTGTCCTGCTAGCTCTTTCAGCTTTGGTTGTTTTGGTTTGGTTTGTTATTTTATACTGGAGCAGATTTTCTCTGGATGAATGCTTGCTTCCACAAAGTGCTTTCAAGGAAAGGTTCCTGGAGCCAGGAGTAGGGAGCACAGCATAGGGAAGCCATGAATGACTGACTCTATGTGGCTCTCCATGGGCTATTATCCAGGCTCAGAGGTGGAAAACCACAGTGAGGAAGCCCAGGACCTGCCTTGCATTAGTTTTGGCAGGAAAGAAGTCTGCTGATCCATTGCCACTCAGGACTCCTTCTGAATGACAGTAATGGGATGCACCTGAGTACCACATAGTCCAGAAATTGTCCAGTTTAAGTTCTGGTTCCATGTGTCTTTTTCTTCCACCTGATGGCAACTGTGAAAGGCTGAGTGAGTTAAATTTTTATTCATTTTGCTTGGGAAGACAGAGTCAAACAATGATTCAGAGCCTTACAGTTTTAGCTCAAGCAGCTATTTTTAGAGACTGCATTGGAAGTTGTTCATGCAGGTAAAATATTTTTATTCAGTAATTATTAAATAATGTTTCAAATTAACATGCAAGTGTGCCAGTTCTTCCCATGCTCCCTGGCTTCCATATGGCATGACTTAAAAATAACATTTTGGTTGATCTTACAGTCTAGCAAACTTGGAATAATATTTTCTAAAGGATTTTTTCACAACCCTCTATTATTCTTTGGCTCATATTAGGTATTTCAGTAACTCCTGAGTGCTGAGGTTTTAATACTGTTTCTTCATGGTTTGCCTTAAAAGAAACAAAAAAATAAAGGACTTCTCCTATTTCTGAAGTATTTATTTTAAGAATAAATCTAAACAATTGTACAATACAGCTGAACAGGAATGATGAAGCCAGGTCATATTTACTTCATTTTGGTCAGTCTTTGTTTGCACTGCCAAAATGCACTGCGTCCTGACTGATGGTTAGGAAAACCTCTTTGAGATCATATAGCAACAAAGACTTAGAGTTAAAAAACTGTGGAGCTCTAACAGCTTTGTCTACTGCACTGTTCAGCAATTGTTGAATCTTGCATTAGGATGCATAACCCAAACATCTTCAGCTCATGGTCGTGTCTGAAAACGATCTGGGATCACATCCAGACATTCAAGAGGACCAATTAAGATATAAAAAACAAGAGTGTGTCTGTATAATGCTGTTTGAATTCCAAGTCCAGAAGCATATTGTAAATTATCAGTAGCTGGTTATATATTACTCAGAAACTAGAACTATTTTACATATCTCTTGAAGACCAGGAGCCCTAATTGTTCTCAGTTTAATCAGGACAAGATCTTCTTCAGAAACCAATTATTTTGTTGCTTTAAATGCCCCCTGGAAAAAATGAACTTTTAATTCCTTGCTTCCCATGTCATGAATAAGAGCGGGCATAAAATGTGTTTTATTGGTTTTCACAACCCTGAATGAGCATTGGGGCATTTTGCTGGGATTTGCCCAAAACTTTGTGGGAACTCACTGCAGTCATCTGCATTGCCCTGGTAGGTGCTTTGCATACCTTGAAATGGAAAACATTTCCCACTCCCTCTCTGCTCTGTCCTGTGCTTCCATTTGCTTCAGCTTCCTATGATTTAAAAGGTTTGGGGTCTGGCAGTTCTACTCCAAGCAGCTGATTTTCATTAAAGCTTTGATGAGAAACAAGCTAGAATCACAAACATCTGCAGTGAAACTTCCTCCCCACTAATAGATGTTTCTCAGAACATAACCTTGTTGGACCAGAAAAAAACAGCAGCTAGAAATCCAAACTGCCCATTATGGGAGTTAACCTAACATAACCTCAAGTGTCTGAAATGAATTCCTTTAGAGATCTGCTTTTTTAAAGGTAGGTGCAGGTCTCATTAGCTTAAAAGTATGTAAAGGTTCCTGTCAAGCTAAAACCCTTTTTGGCTTACACCTCAGGATTAAGTCTTCTGCTGTTTCTTTTAGTGCTAGTTTGTTTTGAACAGATTAATGCCACAAGTGAGGATCAAATTGTGGTTTCTCTAAACAGTCTGCAAGGCTTTCTGTTCCAGCCTTTATGGGGGAAGGGGTGAAGGCTACTTGGTGATAGTTTGAGGCTTTGTGAACAAGTGGCTGGGACTTATGATTGCTGCCTTTTTATGTATCTAATGTGAACTGTTTTAGAAAGGTGAATTTGTCACAGGTCCCATGCTAGTTATTGCTTATTGCTCTAGAGAGCCAGAAAGAAAGCATCTCAGATATTGTTTCTTGCATTTGAAATTTCCTAGCAGCAGCTGGTGGTAGAAGTCAGGTGGAAAACATGATTGCCAAACATGTCATTTTCACATGCAAGCTCCATCAGATACCTTCTGGCTCTTAGTTTCTCTTATAGTAAATGGCTAATTTTGACTTGACTGTGGTAACTGTTTCCTTTAAAGGGCTTCTTTTGTCTCTCTGCCTTTTGCCTGAGCCAAAACCACTGATGTTGGAAACAGTTTTTTGTCTTCCATCTGTCCAACAGTATCATGCCTGCCTTCACTCTGGGAATTGGCTTCCTGCCTTATCCCAACTACTTCATTTTTTTTCTTTACTCTTAAGGCTCTTGATTATCTCATTCTTGCTTTATTTTTTTCCTCTCCTTTTGTCTTCTTCCTGCTTTAGCTTCTTTCCTTTCCCACTGTATGCTTCACATTTCATTAAAAACTGATCATTGAGAAATGATCTTTTCTTGCTTGGCAAGTGCCTGCACAGATTGTCTGTTTTGTCTTCCACTTACCCTTCTCACACTCATCCTCTATACTCCTATACTTGGACTCTCTTTGCAGTTATTTTGGCCTCACGTAGTCATTTACATTAGAATAAAATGAGCATTTTTCTGGATGTCACTTTATGTTCATTTTATGTTAAAGTGAGTAACTGCACAATGTGAATCACAGAACAATTTGACATACTGTAGTATTTGAAGTCTCTTACCATTGTCTGTCTTCACCTTAGACTCTATAAAGAGCTTTCTTGCTATTAGGGAACATAATTTACACCTATGTAATTGAAACCATGATGTCAGTGGAATTTACAAATGCAAACGTTGACAGCAGCAGGCTTCAGATCAGGTTGGTAATGTATGACCTGTCTCTTGTTTTCAAGGCATATGTTTGACAGTGGGATAGAACTGTTCTCAGAAGTAATGTCTGGGTTTCAGTTTTAACTCTGTGCCTCACCAAAACTGGTAATGTTTCATCACCTCCTTTACTTCTATGTCTTTGGGGACTCCAAAGAAATATTCTGATGTTTGCTATTCAGTTCTTTGCTTTAATTTTATATCTGTCTGTCAGTTTTAAATCCTTTCCTTCCATCTCTGATGAATCTTCCTTGTAAAGTATTTTAGCCTATCCTTGTATGAAAAAAATCAAATTCTGCCAACTGTGATTGGGTTATACTGATGAGCTGAATCCAGTGCTTTCTGCTTGCTCTCTTTCTCACTCTCTCTCCATACACATCAGGATTTGACACTGTAACATCTTCCCCACAATCCCTTATTGTCTTTGTGAACCAGGAAACTTAATCATCCTAAATAGCACACAAGCAACTGAGTACTTGGTAATGCTTTTTCATATTGATAGGCAGCTGGATAAAGTCTCCAGTGCTTAATTACCTTTGAAATTAAAAATTTTAACTAACTTGTGGTCTGAACTGGGTCACCTTCAGCTTTCAGTTGTTGCATGTGATGAGACCTTCATTTGTTAGACCAGCAAGCCTCTTGCTATTTTTTTTAAATCTGTGTATGTACTTACACAATAAGTTCATTTTTTTTTTCTCAACTTGCTAGCACTGTCTCAGACCTTGCAGATTTCTGAAAATGTTGTGTAGAGTAGAATCATCTGTGGGACAAATGGTGTCCAGTAGGCTGAAACACCATGGCCTCTGCCTGCCCTGATGCTTTCTCCTGCTTTACAGTGGCATATTTCATGATGCAGTTGACTGACACCACAGCCCACAGTGATGCCCCATCCCACAGCTCCACTACCTTGCAGGTCTGTCCCCTTTGTATAATTTGCCACTGTTCAATGTGACCAACAGCCTCTGTCTGCTCTGAAGAGCTGTACACCTGAGTCAGTATTTAGATGATGGAGCTGAATGAAACCATGCTGTGTAAGGCAGTTGACTCTGTGCTTCACTCTGAGCTTTAAGAATTTTAAACTTGCTGAGATATGCCCTGTTCTGGGGATTAGGGAGAGGAGGTTGACTGTGGGAGGTGGAAGCCTCAGAGGACTGAAGGAAATGTTCCTTCTTCAGGTGAAAGGCTACCACACCATCACTTCTACATCAACCTTTGGGCTTAAAGCTGGTTCCCCAACTCCTGTTACAACTACATGCATGGCTCAGTGGCAAAGAAGGTTCTCACAGTTACAATTCCAAAAGATCATCCTGCTGGGCTTCCTTGGAAAATGCCGTGGAGATAGGCGCTGATAGGCAATAGTGAGGTGAATGTGCAGCTAGCAAAGGGGCCTTAAATCTTGGCTCCCTGCAGACAAGGCCCTTGACATGACAAAAGCAGGCAGCATCATTCATTTGCAACATGGAATCCAGAGTCTAACTGCTGCCATTGTATGGCCTGAAGTAAACTGCTAGAGCAAACAGCAGTCAGTGAGTCTGTTAGATCAGACTGGACAAATGAAACTTATGGGAGGATTGAAATGGGTGAAGAGAAGTCTCATGCCCCTGAAGTGTCCAATACAGCTCATGACACTTTCCTGAGGTAAAATTTAATAAATTGAAGCAATGGGAACTGTGTCATTGAGAAAAGCATACTACTCAATCATGTTGGGAAAGGCTAAGAATCACAATCATAGAATGGTTTAGGTTGGAAGAGACCTCAAAGCTCATCCAGTTCCAACCTCCCTGCCATAGGCAGGGACACCTCCCGCTAGAACAGGTCACTCGAGGCCTCATCCAGCCTGGCACCTCCCTGGGCAACCTGTGCCAGTGTCTCACCACCCTCACTGTCAAGAACTTCTTCCTAACATCCAGTTTAAATCTCCCCTTTGTCAGTTTAAACACATTACTCCTCATCCTGTCATTACAAGACCTTGTAGATAGTCCCTCCCCAGCCCTCCTATAGCCCCTTTCAGATACTGGAAGGCTACTCCAAGGTCTCCTGGAAGCCTTCTCTTCTCCAGGCTGCAGAGCCCCAACTCTTGTAGCACTTCTGTCCATTGTCCTGTAAATAGCAGCTACAAAACCCATCCATCAGGCATTTCATTAAGGGACTTTCCATGTTACAAGCAACAGGTGGCAATGCAGCTTCCCAGGGCTGATCCCAGGCCAGAGGAGAAGAGCTGTGCACATGTGACTGAGCCCATCCGAGCCTGGGGACTGCTCCAGAGCAGGCTTTAGCCATCAGTTTTCTCACACAGGTCATGTTTCGTGCCGAGCCCCTGGCAGGGCAAGCAGGCGCTTCCTGAGGCTGCCCAGCTGCTTGAAGCTCCTGCAATGTGTGGACAAGCCCTGCCCAGCCCCATGCTATCCCCAGCTGTCTGAAAAACTTGTCACTTAGTTCCATGGCTGTTAGTTCTGGCAGTTGGAGCGTAGGGAGAAAATGAGCCTTGTGGTATCAGAGATTGCAATCTTGATATTGTCATAGTGCCAGGGCCCTGCTAATCTCACTTCAGTTTTGGATGTTATATTAGAATTACTCTTTCCCTTCCCATGACCTTATGTAACTCCCTTTACCTCCTACTTTACATCTCCCACGCACGAGACATTAGTGTCCTCCCCTCCCAGCGTATGCTTGAGTAATTTATTTTCTCAAGCTGTATTTTTGAGTAGTCCATTCCTGACACAGGCTTGCTACAATGAGGAGGCTCAACCAATCCCAAAGCACAGGGGTTGCAGGAAAATTCTCCATCATCAAATCATTTCTCAGACCTCTCTGACTTCTTTTGTCACCAATCCTGAGCTCATACTTTTTGGAAGTCTTTAAAATCTCTGCAGGTGTTTTCTTGGCAGACAGTTTCCTACATGCTTTATTTATTATCCTCACTCTCACTGCAAAAAAGCAACTTCGGGTTTGTGGCATTCAGAGACAAAAGCACAAAATCCCCCAGCACAGTGTTTGTCACCAACAGACAGACTTTCTGTGAACAACAATTGCAGGAACTACAGCAAGGCAAGCAGAAGAAAGTGTTTTGACAATTAACCCTTGTAAAAGAGTTCTGTTTGGACAGGCCTGTTTAGTTATGTTGGCAAGAAAGTCAGCGACGTGCTAAGGCAGCCTCACTGCAAAGCACAGCAGCTGTCTGCTCACAGCAGGCAGGGCATGTGTACGGTTTGAAGTTCCAACTGTATCTCTCCAGCCCCAAAATGTGGTGTCTCAGACCCCCCACAAAAAATCTCCGGTATCGCTTTAAGGATCAAATGATTAAGCTAACATTAACCAGATGGGAGCTTCAGCATAGACAGATGAAAGCAGAAAAGCGTAGATGCTAGAGAGAGAAGTGAGTTACTGTACCTCAGCAAAAGGCACCCAACTTCCAGTAGCTACTGCCTGCTGCTGCCCTCTGATAACAGTGGCTTCTTGCGCGCTGACCGCTGAGCTACCTTCAATGTCAAACAGAAAAACGCTTCCCTCACTTGAGGCTGTGCTGGAGGAGAAGCATCTCAAAAAGAATAATATAGGAGAAACCAGGGGCCAGGCGGAGATCAAAGCCATTTCCTCCCCTTACATCCAGCAGTGGTCTTCTAGCGTCTCAGTAATTGTTTACCCTCTTCTGCAATCAGCCCCCCTTGGCTTAGTGGTGCCTCAGTTATTTTAACTTTCTTTCAGCATTCCGTTTCCAGATGTGGTACTTCAAGGCAGTCTAACCAGATCTAAAAAAAAAAAAAAAAAAAAAAAAAAGAAGGGGAAAAAAAAAAA
>WBNM01026262.1:33047-64961 GCA_013399055.1 Ramphastos sulfuratus
GGAAGTTGTTTGCAGTGAGGGTGGTGAGACACTGGCACAGGTTGCCCAGGGAGGTTGTGGCTGCTCCCTCCCTGGAGGTGTTCAAGGCCAGGTTGGATGAAGCCTTGAGTGACCTGTACTAGTGGGAGGTGTCCCTGCCTATGGCAGGGGGTTGGAACTGGATGATCTTTGAGGTCCCTTCCAACCTTTCCATTCTATGATTATTTCTGATATTTTAATGCAACAGTAGCAGTTGCTGGCATAAAATGCTGCTGCTAAAAAAATGTCAGAATGACTCTTTTCTCTGCACTGTGTACAATATTTTACATCAAGAATCTATTCCACTGACATTATCTCTTCAATTAGACAAGCTTGCTGTGCCACTGGTACTTGTGAAGTGCATTATTGTACCAACACAAAAGAAGTTCTCCTCCAAGATGTGTGACAGCACAGTAGGTGGGAGAGTTATGCCCACACTTTGGCTCTTCAGAGTTTATATTCAGGCTATGCTTAAGTGTCAGGATAAGCTGAGCAAAGGGTTCATAAACAGAGCTGTAATGTACTCTATTTCAGCAATCCATTAACTTTATTTTCTTAGCAGAACTGCAAAGGTGTGTCAGGGAGCATGGAGAATTGTTGATGTTTTCCTGTACACCTTGTTTTGTTTGACTCTCAGTTATGTGATTGAAAGCTACTGCATTTTATGGGAGTTTTGCAGAAAGCCAAAGACTTACATTTTCCAAAGCAGAAGTAGCACTGAGGAAACCAAGCAACTCTGGAAGTCAAAGCTTGTTAATCACCTCTATCATTTAGGCCAACACCTTAAAAACCAGAAATATTTGGCTGCCTTTTTGAATTCCAGTGAAATCTTAAAATACACCACCCTGCTTCTACCAAACACATTGCTAACAACCTCCTCAAGGCTGACACTGCTTTATGGAGCCATGAGGAGTCTTAGGCCAAACTCAGAACTGTTGTTAAGTCAGGTTTTGAGAGCAGAGATAGGAATGGCTGTGCCAGACCAGGATCATAGAATGGTTTAGGTTGGNCCATTTCCCTCTGTATCCTTTCTGACAGTGGCCAAGAGAAGGTTTGTTGGAAAGTGTTCAGGAGCAAGACTGTCACACAGTAATACTTCTCTGGTGTTTTCTCAGCCTCCAAAAATGTTCAACAATCTTCTGAGCCAGGGATGCCATCATTTTATAGAATGGTTCTGAAGGGATTTTTCTTCCTTGATTTTTTTCTGGTCCAATTTTGAATTAGTTTTCTGGTTTTCGTATGTTTTGTTTGTTTGGTTGGGTTTTTTTGTTTTTTTTTTTTTTTTTTTTCTCTNNNTTTTTTTTTTTTTTTTGCTGCCACATTGCCCTGTGCCACAGAACCGCTGCCACCAGTCAGTGAATTTGCTGCTTCCTGATTCTTAGGGCATTTCTTCATTAGAAATGTACTCATGCAACAACCTTCCAATCAGAAATGTGGCAAAATCAGTGGGTAATTTTCCCATGGATATCTCTCTGTTTCAGTTTCCTCTTTGTAAAACACAGCCATGTTCCCACAACATGTAAGGATGCTGCTTAGATGCTTTGCCAAGCGTGTGGAAATGCCCTTTGGGAAAATGAGCAGCTGAACAGCATGCTGTACATGAAACTGAGGCTCAGATAGTGAATAATAAGGAGAAAACAAATTATCAGTGGGATACTCATTAAGTGAACACCATCCTCTAGTGTACTGGACAAGCATAGACAAGCTTGTTATCCACTTCTCTAATTAGTAGCGGTATCCTAATAGATACGCAGAAATGTGCCAAATTCAGGTGGCTCATGCTTGACTTTCCAGTTGTAAAAAGTTGTTCCAGTGTAGCATGTGCATGTCCCATGTCAGAAATAACCTTTCTCATAGTCAGACAGCTGCTTATTTAACACTGGCATTGTGTATTCCTCTCTGTAATTTCCAATCACACAAGAGACTGAGTTTTGAGAGCACCTGAGCCTGTTTTTCCAAAAAATTTCACTTCCCTTCACATCCTACCCATTGCATTATGGATAGGCCACTTCAAATATTACTTCTGTTAATGAAAAAGTCTGCTGATAACTACTGTGACCTATATAGATCATATGTGCTGGAGTTAACTGTAGTGTTTATCATGCTGGTGTTGGTGATGGAAACCAGCTGCTCTTCAGCTGCACCGAGTTGTTCATAGCTGGCAGTTCCCATATACAATTAAATTGTGTCTTGCATGGGGAAAGGTGTTTGTAAGACATCCCAGGCTGGTAAATACAAAAGTGATGGATTTAGAAACATCTCTGAAAGCCCTTTCCTATGACATATTTTTGTAGCTGTTGAGAAAAGGGGCAAATACCAATGCCAAGTGTCCAGCTGTCTTAGCAAAGAGTCAAGAGTGAACAGATCCAGAAGAGTTCTAAGTGGATTTCTAAAGTAAACCCTTCTTGTTCTGCCAGCTGTTTTACCTCTGTGTTAGAGCTGACATAAGCTTCCTGGCAATGTTTGAAAGATTACCTTTTTCCACCCCAAATCTTATTTTCCTGAGGGTAAAGCAAGATATTACTGCTTCACAGCTGTCAGTGGTCCACAGCAGCTAGCAGAAGGGGTTTAGTGGAGGTGAAGGAGTAGTGAAAGTTAGTAGTAGTGCAGATGGAAGCTAAATGCATAGAGAGTTGAAAATTTAGTAGTCTTATGTTCTATAAGGCATATTTTGTGGCAATAACTGGAACAGTATTCCACCATGGTCTGCTGTGACCAGACTGAAAAAAGACTGGAAATAGATATTTCTTTTTTTGAGTCCCAGATTAAAATCAAGGGAGCATAAAGAAAATAAAAACCTCAATCAGTGAAGCAAACTTAAGGTAAACATAAACTGCAAACAATTCTGTTGTTTCAAGTTTTGTGGGTATAAAGCAGTCTTTGGACATAACTCCCAACAGAGGCATAGAAAGATGTGCCAGGCATCCATCTAGATCTAAAGGATAGCAGGTATTGGGTTGGAGGTGGCTTTTGACATTAAATTTGCATCACAGCCAAAGTAGCAGTGGTTATGCTTTGGCCACAACCTGGAACTGAAGATGTGGTATAGCTAATTTCTTCGTGACAGGAGGTGATCTTCTCTGCAACAAGGGAACACACTGAGGAAAACCCAATGCAAACCAAAGCAAAGTCTCACAGCTTTGGGTTTTTTGGGCTGGATGTTAGGAAGAAGTTCTTCACAGAAGGAGAGATTGGCATTGGAATGGGCGGCCCACAGAGGTGGTGGAGTCACCGTCCCTGGAGGTGTTTAAAAGGAGGCTGGATGAGACACTTGGTGCCATGGTTTAGTTCATTAGAAGGGTTAGGTGATTGGTTGGACTTTATGATCTTGAAGGTCTTTCCCAACCTGGTTAATTCTGTGTGATTCTGTGTAATACAAGTAGCCATTGCTCCATAACTTCTGCCTTGCTGAAGGTCTACTCTTTTGCATGTGCTGGGGGAGGCAGAAGCCAGGTGCAGAGTAAGGGTCATGCATCCATGCTGTGGTGTTACTGGTTCACAGCAATGCAGGTCTGTGCTGTACATCCAAAAGCAGCTGACTGCTGACCTGAGAATCAGGGACAGTTTGTTCACCTGTTACTGCATTGGCAGAAAACAGCTTCTTCTTCACCTGCAACCTGCTTCAGAGTGAAATGGTAACTTGGATGAGGTGTGTGAGCTTGTAATGAAAGGTCTTACTTGGCATTGAGACAGAAAACATCCAAGATGGATGATAAGAATAATATCAAAAGAATTTATGGATGAATTCATTGATCTCACATCAGTTTTGGGTGCATGATGTTGTAGGAGCAAGAGCAGATTTGGCTGCTGAGGTTTGGGTGTATTTGGGTTGTTAATCAGCAGTGATCATTCGTGGGCATGAGGTCTGCCCTGTGCACTGCAGGAGCCACTAGCAATGAGGTCACAAAGCTTACTGAGAAGGGAAGCAAATCTGGAGTGAACAGGCAGCTAAGCTCCCAGCACTGGCAGAGCTTCTCAGATTCTTCACTTTGTTGTAGTTACCAAAGGTTCCATTTGTTCTTTCATCAGCACAATAATACCACCTACCACACTCTCTGCAAAAGGCTTTTGGTATCTAGAAGTTATCTTTCACTCTTTTTTTTTTTTTTAAATTTATTTAAATTAAATGTCAGATGCCTGAGAAAATAACAAGAAACGAAAAGCAAGTTTGAAAGGTGCTTTATTGGTGTATTATTTGGTATTGCAAACCATCTGGATGTATATGATTAACATTTAGGTTTAATCAGCTTGAAAATCAGTTAACAACTCCCCACCTTTCATTCATTTCTCCTCCTTTCTCAAAATGCTGAGCACTTCTAGGAGCAATCTAATTAAAAATAAAAGCGTATTTGGTTGCTGTAATATGCCTGTGCCACTTTTAACATCGAGGAAGAAGCTGATGTCTGAGAAACATTTTGCATTCAACATTCTTTTTATTCACACGGGGAAAAGAATGGAAAAAAATGTTAGCTTGCTCATTTCCAAGAAACATTACAAATTCCCTACCCAATCCTGCAGCATGTTCTGTTTTTGTTTTATTTTGTTAATAGTCTGCATTCTGATTGCTGTTTGCTAAAGAAGAAAAGAGGATTCTTTAGCCATGGGAATGCAGAGATGTTTATTTCCACTTTGGGAGTATAACATGCCTTAAAAATAAAAAAAATTGGGCTGTTTTCAGAGTTAGTTACTAAAGCACCTGGTATCCCACGCTCCACCCAAGATTATAAAAATACTTGAAACTGCAGGAAGGCAATACAGCTGTGCAAGCTTAAATGGGGACTTGTTGATTTAATTAAGCTCAGGAAAAAAAAAAAAAAAAAGCAGCCATGGCCATACTAATAAATGTGTAGCTGCCCAGGAGACAGAGAAATGCCATTTGCTACAAAACTATTTTCCTTCTTAATTTTCTTGTATCTAGTTAACATTATGGTGTCCCACCATTCCTCTGGCAGTTTGGTGTAATCAAATTCTGTTCTCTTTGAAATTGTGTCTTAGATGATTATTTTTTTTTAAGGGTGAAAAAAGAAATCACATGGTGAAGAGAAATTCAGATCCAGCTCTCGCTGTTGATGTTTGTGGTGGTGTGACCTGGTTAATAATCAGATTAGTTTTTAGGGCTGTGAGTGATTCTCCTTGGCAATAAATGCAGTCTCTTGTGTGCAAACCCCTTCTGCCTTGATTTACTAGACAGATATATACAGAGTAGAGCCCTGGCTGGAGGTTACCATACATCTAGGGCAAAGAGTAGCAAGTGTTATAGTGGATGAGATTCAATTCCTGGAAGGGCTGGATGAATCACTTCCAATAGGTCCACCAGGGGAGAAACTTCAGCAGTCATCCTGGAAACAGGAAAAATTAAATGAAGGCTATGCTAACATGATATTTGACAGTCAGGGATAGATGAGGATATGGAAAATGGTCTCATGTAAAAATCGGTCTACCTCTGTGTGAGGCATTGAAGGGAGACCTGCTCGGTATCTGCAGACTAGAGCCAGGCAGGTGCCTTCAGGGAGTGACTCCTCTTGTCTGGGGTAGAGTAGATGGATCAGCTGCTGGAGCTGCCTGCTTCTTTCCAGACTCTAGAGGGAGTACAGCCTTGCTTCGAGTGGATGTCTAAAGCACAGATAACTCCAGCTGGGACTGGAAATGCCACCCACAGCACTTAGCACAACGTGGCTCTGCTCCCACTTAGCCCATCAGAGTACCACTCTGGTAGAAATCACTGCATGCACAAGCAACACATTGGCATGCATGCTGGACATGTGTGAAGTATTTGATTTCTCCTGGGCTTTCTGTGCCATTCATCACTGAAGAAGCTGGATTTTCCAGAGTTAATGGCTTTACTTTTACAACGAGCTGGCTAGATGAAGCAGATTATCTGCAAATGGAAAACAGCTACAGAGGTTGAGATGGAGATGTCTGTGATTATGAATGGCCAGTCAGATGGATAGCATCAATCTCTCTGCTTGATTTTCCATTATCCTAGCTAGCAGGATTTGCTCTCTGATTGCTGCAGAATGAATATTTTCCTGAGGATGCATCACAGAGTTAAGCATTTTTCTTCTGGTCTACTTAGACCCAGCAAGGGGACCAACATATTGAACTCTGGCTCTCAGATGAGGTGCCTGGACCAAATCTAGAGCCACTCAGAAGTGCAGGTTTGTGCCTCATTGTGCAGAACCTTTGGATGTTTTAGCTGCAAAAGCAAATGTGGTATCTACTGAATATACATGAGTTGGACTTTTGAATTTGTTCAGATTTTCCCTAAGTAGGAAATCCACTCAAGAACAGACAAGCTCTGCTGTCAGTGCCAGCTATGAAGAGTGTGCTTTGAAGTTCAGGATTTTGAAGAAAAAGTTGATAGGACTTACCAGGACTGAGTGCTACTTGTTTCTCTCCTTGGCCCAGTAAAGACCAAGAGGGATAAATTCTAAAGCCTTGCTGCTCAGCATATAAAACTTGAACCTTCAATGGTGATGGCTTGGCAAAGCTATAAAGTGAAGTGCAGGCTGCAGAACATGAAGTACTGTAGGCTAAACAGCAGGCTGGGCTGTCTCACCCTGCTGACAAAATTTCATTACACACTTCTAACAAGTTATTTTCTTGTATTTGCTGTACTTTACTACACTTCCTGTTATGCCAGGAATGTATTTACCTACAGACACCTTTCCATGATACAGTGATCTATCTGCACATACAAGCAATGCAGACAGATGGGATATCATCTAGTCTGTGTAGTACCAGTGAAAGTCTGCTCTTCCCACCCCACCTTTATATTTAAAGTGCTTTTTGAATGCCACCATCCACACTGCCACATGCCTCAGCAAAGCTAACTGTCCTTAAAAGCTGTCATGAGAAACACTCTCCTTTGCAGTAAAATCATTCAACTTAGCTCCTCTCCATCAAGTGCTCAAAGGAAAAACCAATAGTAAGAGGCATCATAAGGTAGTTTTGTGTTATTTATCTGATGTTGTGAATTCTAAAGTTGTGAATTCTAAAGTTGTGAACTCCAAAGCTGCACATTCCTTGCATCCATCCCTGTTAACTAATAAAATTGCTTGAACATGTTAGACATCCATGAATCTATTTTCTCAATAAGTCTAAGGGTCCAAGAGCAGGAGTGGGCATCAGTCCTTCTGCACACACTTCACAAGCTCTGGCTCCTGCTCACTGCCTGACCCTTCCTGAGGAGATGTGCAGGCTGGGGACAGCTTTACGGTGCCCACATTCTATTCAGGTCAAAGAAGATGGATTTAATTACAAGTGCTGCAATCTGAAAAGATTTTGTAATTCAGAAAAGCTTTTAAAAACCCTTCCTGACAAACGAAAGAAATGAGCCTTTATTGCATTTCTTCATCTCGTCCTGGCTGCAGGGCGTTTAACAAGGACCTCTGCTGTTCGTTTAATTTATTACACACATTCCTGTAAGATCTCTTTTTTTTTTTTTTTTTAATGAGTTCTCGTTTTGTTGGTCTTTCACAACATTTTTTCATGCCCCTTGTGTGCTTCCATGCACCAATTATGTGTCACATAAAAAACTGCAAATCCTCCAATAGCAGCTGGTGTAGTTAATAAACTTGTAACTTTACCCTTGTTGAACTATGTGAAATCCCTGTAACATCTGGCATCTTTTAATTTCAATGCTATTGAGGGTTGAATTTTCATTTAAGAGCTCCCAGATATGGACCTGTCAAGAATTTCTTTGCACTGTATCTTCTTTCAGCTCCTTAAACTGTGTCTCTTAAGTGTGGAGGCTTTCAATTGACATCTGCTAAATATTTCTGGGTCTTTCTTGTCTTTTTTCCTTTCACTTCTGCTAAGGATTTATTTTCCTTTTTTATATTCTCTCTTGTTTTCTGAGCTGGTGATTAGCCCAAACAAATGAATAATGGGTTGCAACTTCTCCCTGCTGAGATGACCTTTCTGCCTGTGCTACTGGCTCTTGTACCTACACCTCCTTGAAAGAGGAGATGGGCAGCAATGGACAGGGGTAGCATGGAAGTGACAGTGGTTAGGTTAGAAACACAGTTTTGTCTGTCCTGCTGTGTCAGGGCAGATTTTTGTAGCATGCCTGTGCTATAGTTTTTAACAATGCCTTTTGCTACTCAAAGACTCTAAATACAACTGGATTTCAGTATTTCCCATCTTTTGTACTTCACTGGACACATAGGTCTGAATAAACCCTTCAGAGGTGTTGCTTGTATCACATTTAGTCTCAAACTCCAGCCCTCCTATCTGCTCTCCCACCCTCACACCTGCTTCCTTAAACAAAAGCCTCATTCAGGAAGATTTGCTGGAGTGTGTCAAAGGGTTAAGACATTCCTCTCAATGGAATTTAATGGATCACCTGTGTCTTGCTTATTAGCTCATCTGAGAATACCCCAAATGATCTGTGACCTGTGTAGGCACTTTCAGGCAAACTGTATCATTAGTAATGCTTCCACAGTACCCCTCAGTTGTGTGACAAGACACTTTTCAAAGACAAGCTGAAGCATGTTACTGGTTTCATAAAAGGAAATGAATGAGGGAGAAGAGATAAAAACCAAAGTGATGCTCATCACTGCCATCATCTCCTCGTCTTGGTTCAAGACTATGGAGCTGCAAACAAGCTCACATTTAAAGTCTGACATCTCTCCTCTTTTGTCTAGATAGTTATAATGATATTAATATGGAAAGAAATTAGTTTGGGAAACTCTTTGTTAGGAATGGTATGACTCTAAACAGTAAGTAAAGCAATAGGTCCAGTAACAGACTGGAAAAACCCCAATTAAGGCTGTTGTTAGTCTGTGCAGACTGGAAGACCTGCTGAAAATACATTACTGTGTAGCTTTGTGAAGGACTCAGCCAGAGATCCCAGCCCAAGGGCTGTCTGGCAGCTGGAAGCATCCCTTCCAAGCTTCTTGGAATCCTCCCCTCTGGGCAGAGTGTGGCAGAGTTTCAGCATCTGTGTGCTTTCCCATTTGCAACGTTAGCTCAGACCGAAGCATTCTTGTCTGTCTGCATACACTGAAGTCTGAGACAGGAGTAAACCATGGCCCTTCTAAACTTACAAACCTCATGCAGTCATGTTTGGTGTCTTTGCAGCCCTCAGACCATGCATCACACTTATGGGCAATGAACACTTCTGTGACTGGCAATGAGCTATGAAGCCTTGTACATTTGGCTTATCAATCTAAAGCCAGCTCAGGCTGACAATGTATGAACAGCCTACCTATGACTTGCAGAGGGATTTATGTGTGTGTGCAGGCTGGACTGTATTTGTTACGACTTTGGGAGGTGCTCAGTTTTCTGCTAAGTCAGGGAGTCAGAGCAGTGTCCTGTGGATGAAGCACAAATGCTGATCCTCTTGTTTGTGCCAAGATCCCTGCTATATTTTTTGTTTCGTATTGCCATCTATTTCTTTAAAGGCCTGCAACACTAGTATGGGGTGGGTTTGCAGGTGGGAGGAGATCCTTTTCTCTACTCACACAGTGGCCATCCTGGCATGGTGCATACTTCTGTATCTTGGCTGCTGCTGGGCTCAGAGGAATGTTCTCTTTCAGCAGGGCCACATCTCATGTTCAGACCTCCCCTCACATATAGGCAGTTTATTGTCACAGGAAAGTCATTCTTCCCTGTGTGTGCTTATGTGAGGTTCATGTACAACTGAATGGTACAATATCTCTATTGCCTTTTGTCAGAGGAAGCCAAAGGTTACCATGACACCAACTTACAACCCTTCAGTTCTGCATCAGCATAATTTTAAGCTCAGTCATTACTTTGTTTTATGGCTTTATCTGTTGGTGCATATTCAGGTACACACAAGGAATGGTGAAATTATAGCGTGCCTCTGACTGCAATACCAAACCTTCAGCTGGGACCTGTGTATTACCAATCAAAGCACAGCATTATCTGAACCAGCTGAATAACCAAGTCAGTTTATGCCTACATCTTTCATGAAGCTTGTCTGACACTGGTTTGGGGCATGGAAGACCATTTGAGGAACAAACAGGAGGATGCTGTATTGAGGCAATATTTTGTTAGCAAATGATGCTTTGACTTACGCCTTGGCAACTGCATGGTATTGTTTAAATTTCTAATTGCTGAATTTTTTATCTCCAAGTAAATGTTACCTTCAGTGCTTGCTAAATTAATTAAGCTTTTGTTTGCATATCTGAATGAAGTTCCTGTCTTAATATTTCTAGCTTATTTAGAGACTCAAAATGAAAAGAAAATTGCACAGCAAATATACTTTTTCCTGTACCAGTTACTGAGCCTCAGCGTATTTTCCCTTTTTTTTTTTCCTAGAGGGTAGTCAGTCTTGATCTGAAGATATGAAAAGATAGACTCCTTTCTAAAAATGTGCTGTACCTAACTGAATTTTTTACCATCTAATTTCCAGTTTATTAATTTTTCTCATCCCTTCCTTTATGTTAGTTCACAGGGTCCTTCAATATGCTATTTGTCATCATGAAAGCGCTTGCTGGGACCAAGCCAGCTCAGTCTTTTGGGGCAATTTGGTTAGCTCCATAGATTCAACATCTTTGGTTTCTTATTAGAAATAAAATTTTTAGTTCTTAGATTAGTCTATTAGATTTTAATTTTCAGCCTTCTCCCTTCTCCATACTTTCTAAACTATGGATGGCAGCATTATATGCTGTATGCAAACATAAAATCACTTACTACTAAATTTCTGCTCTCCTTGCACAGAATCCCATCCATTCTTTTTGCTGGTTTCATATCAAGAATCCACATTCTGTTGCTTTCTACATTTTAGCCTTGGTGTATCAGCTTGATAGCTACCACACTATTGCCTCAAAAAGATTGTTACATTCCCCAGTGTTTATCCTCACGTGGTCTTTCAGTCAGTCAGTCTATTTATTTTTTTCTCTCTCTCTCTTTTTTTTGTTTTGGCTGTCCTTCCTCCATTTTGAAAGATCTGCACTTAATCTGTCTTTTGCATTGTTCTGGAACTTTTCTTTTTCTCTGTGAATTTTGAAAGATGAAAAGATGAGTTCATTCAGGTCCCTAAGTATGCTAGAGGTGGTGGGAGTGGGACCAGATGTTTGTGTAACATCGGGAAGTATTCTCTGACTCGCCTTTGTTATAGCCTGAGCTGGTACCACTTTATCACTGATGTTAATTGTGTCAGCATCTGAGCCCAGTGTACTTTCTTAATGAAGATGGAAACAGAAAGACTGTAGCAAAAAAAAAGAGAAGAACTCAATAAATTGCCCTTTCCAAAGCCATCTGCTACCAGCTTCCTCTTTCATTTACTGGGGGACCAGGTCATCCAGTTTGCTCAGATTTATCATATTTAATCCACTGTAACTTTTCTTTTCTCTGTCCTAAATCAGCAAATGCTTTCTAAATGTGTTGATTTTATAATACTGCTGCCTCTGTGTTGGGCTGTGTATGTGAGAAATTTCTCATATAATTCCCAATTCTAAGTGTATATATAGATATATATATATATATATATATATTTTAATGATTCTTTGAATTCTATTTTATGGCCGTCCCTTTCAGGTGAATTGCCCACAGCAGTGCTGTAGGAGTGCAGTCAAATCCTTGTTACAAAAGAGATGTTAGAGTCTGATTTGGCTTGTTCAGTACTGTATCTACAGGACTGCTCAGTGGGAGGAATGGTCAACAGTGCCTGCTGTGTGTTGTGGGCTGGTCATACTCTGAAAATGCCATGTGGGTTTGACCCTGGGAAAGAGAAAAGGGGGCATGGGTACTGAAAACCATTCTGGGGCAGGCTAACAAAGCAGGCTAACAACAGCTAGGGTCAAGCATAAATCCTCTGTGAATAAAATTTAGAGGGGAGGTGTTGAGTACTGGGTGTATTGAGAAGGCTGTTTCAGTATCTCGGTGTTTAGGTGGCAGCTGAATGTAGCTATGAATTCTTGGATATGGACAACTAAAACATCCTTAGGGTTTTAACTTGGCTTGTGGATGCTGCCTGAGATCAGGGGAAGCAATGTGCATATTTTGCAGAGAGCACAGGAGCACAGATCTTCAAACGTGGCAAACTCTCTTTTGTTTCCAACAGTTCTGAAATGCTTGTTAGAAAGTTTGTTCATCTGTTCTTTTTCCCACAGCTCAGAAAGCCTTAGCAAGGGCTTAGTCCCCCTTGAAATGGGTCTGCAGGGACTTAGCCTTCTTCTCCACAGGAAAAAAGAAAAAAAAAAGGGGGGGAAGGTAAATACATTAATACAAATAAATGTTACAAAATGTTGTTGATTCATTAGCTCCAGCAGGGTGCCAGATCTAATGTCTACATGGAAACAGCCTTCCAGGGCTATGACCTGCATTGCAAATTGTCTGTAATTTAATAGTGAGTGAAGCTTAGTGGGAGCAATTTCTTTCAAATGTTTCCTGCCATTAGCTTAGGGGAAAGGAAATTAGATGAATCCAGAAGTTTTCATTTCCAAGTGAAGCAACTCACACAACACAGCACAAGGCCTTTTTAAATTGCAGTATGGCATCATATTAAAACAGAAGCCATCTGTGTTTCCTTTGGCTTTCTATCAGTTTACATTTCTTTCTTAGACATAGTAGTAGCAAATGTCAGAGCTCTTTCATCCTTTCCTGTAATGCAGAATTAGTGTGTGGCTGTCTGTAGCTCTCAGCTGAGCCACTGCTGCAAACCCTGAGCTTCTTGTCTTCAGAGAAGACTCTGTCTGTTGGCATCTTGCTGCTGGAGCTGTACCAGCTATGCTGCTGAAATTCATCAATCTTTTATCAGATTTTTCTCTGTTGATTCTGAGTCTGTGGCTTATCATGCATGGGCACTGGAGTTGTACCTAGGAATAGCTTAAAGAGTACTGTAGAGGTTCTTGCAGTTGACCCAGTCTGCTAGTGCACCATGTGGACAATCAAAGTGAAAGATGGGACCACTTGCTTCAAGAACAAAAGGAGGAGGACATTTCATTAAAGACTCTGACTGAAAAAAACAAGCTAAAAACATGGGAGTACATCCAAAATTCAACAGTCAGCTAAGGCAGTAAGGCATGAAGACTTACATGTAAATCTCCATGTTGCCCTCATGGAAGCTGTGGAACATCAAAAGCCAGAAGAGATGCACTGAATTAATTTTGGGTTTTGTTTTTTACAAACTTTCAGAAGTTTTACTTTTCACAGTTAATTTTCTGTGTCACTTTCTAGTCCTTCTAGTTTGTTTTTCAAATACTTGTGACACTCATGAGAGCTTTGCACTGACTACAGTGTTTTCAGTTAGGTCAGGCTCTTTTTTTAGCTATAGATGCAGAAAAATTGAGATGAATCAGAAGCCAGCTGAAAAAGTGCACCTAGTATTCTAATTAAGAGCTTTAACTTATCTATCTAGTATTATAGCCTTTCTTTTGAAGCAACTAAGGTTGCTTGTGGGGGCTCTTACCCTAGCTTGTTGAGGATCCAAATGCCAAGCAGATAGATGAACTGAACAGCCACATGAACAGGCAGCCCTTCAATTATTTTTTAACTCATTTTGGAAAGCTTTTCTACTTTCTTGCTCTGTTCCTGGGTTTTGAAGTTTTCTGAAAGTACAATTAAGTCCTGTACAGCCTGAAGGGATGCAATGAAAGGTTAAGGGAAAATGGCAGTGGTGCTTTCTAATATCTGCTTAATCATAGAATCATAGAATGGTAAGGTTGGAAGGGACCTCAAGGATCATCCAGTTCAACTCCCTGCCATAGTCAGGGACACCTCCCACTAGAACAGGTCACTCAAGGCCTTGTCCAACCTGGTCTTGAACACCTCCAGGGAGGGAGCAGCCACAACCTCCCTGGGCAACCTGTGCCAGTGTCTCACTACCCTCACTGCAAACAACTTCCTCCTAACATCCAGTCTAAATCTCCCCTCTGCCAGTTCAAACCCATTGCCCCTTGTCCTGTCATTGCAAGACCTTGTCAATAGTCCCTCCCCAGCCTTCCTGTAGCCCCCTTCAGATACTGGAAGGTCACTCCAAGGTCTCCTGGAAGCCTTCTCCAGGCTGCAGAGCCCCAACTCTCTCAGCCTGTCCTCAGAGCAGAGCTGCTGCAGCCCTCTGAGCATCTTTGTGGGCTCCTCTGGACCCACTCCAACAGTTCCATGTCCTTCCTGTGCTGGGGGCTCCAGAACTGCACACAGGACTCCAGGTGGGGTGATGCAATGCAGAATAATAGCACTCCTCTAGCTGGCTATCTCCAGAGGAACTCTTTCACACCCTCACATGTACATACAGCTACTCATGCTTCTTCCCTTTTAGTGGCTTTAAAAAGAACCCCAAAACAGAACAAAACCAACAAAATGCCCTTCTGTTCACAGAAGTAATAGATCCTGATCTGTTTTCCTGAAGCCATGATTAATGAAGTATAAAATGGAAAGTTTTCTTATTGAAAGGGTACTGACAGATTAAAGGCAGATTAAATGTGACTTGTATACCTGTGAGAGGAGACAACCACTCAGTTCCTGGTGGGCAGCAGTCATTATGAAAGTCTCTGCATGCCTGATAGAGCTGAAGGATTGGCAGGATTCCTGGAGGATTGCAAACTTTTCTCAAATACTCCCTTATGCAGTATGGCCCAGATTTTGTGTGTATTAAAAGGTAAATAAATGTATTGAGAGCAAGGAGAGGTGGAGAATCCTTCTGGTAGAACTCAATAAATCCTGCATCAGGTAATAAACTGGTTGATATCAACAGGCTCTTCTGCTCCTTAGAGATAAGCTCTTATGTGATTTGATACTTATCAGATTCATGAGTTTGCAAAATTTAGTTGGGAAATCTTCTGAGCAAAGGCCATGACAAAGTCATTTGTGGGAAGATGTGATACATTTCACAGCTGTCAAAGCCACAGAGCAGTCTTCCTTGCAGTGTCTTAGAATACTTGACTTTCTTGCTGAAGTACAGGAAACTTGGGACAAGAAGTAATGCTAACTCAGACATATCCAAAGTACCTTTCTGCTGAGATTTGACTACTGGGAAACCCTTATGCAGTAACTCAAGGTGCTTCATCAACCACTACGATACTGTGCTCATCCCTACAGTCTGTCCTTATGTACCAGGATAGCAGAGGTTTCAGCAGTCACAGCAAACTTTCACAGTGTGCATCCTTCCTGACAGCTGCAGGAGATGTGGTCCAGCTTCACCCAAAACAAATCTTCTTGACAGCATCTCCTGTCTTGCCTTGGAAGCTATGTTTAAGCTGGTTCTTGCCTGAACTGCATTATGGCTGTGTGGCACTGGATCCTGATTGACCCAGACCCACAGGCCTGATGCAGTGATTGGAGCAAGAGTAATGTCTGCCCAGCTGTGGCTTAGCTTTGTCACCTTTCATTGCAGACCAAACTATACCAGGTAACTGTTTCCCACCAGTTAAAAGCACATACAAGGAGAATCAATTGCAAATCAGTGCTTTTCCTCTTTGAAATGGTTCTCTGAAAACAGGATCAGTCTATATTTTGCAGTCTTATTATATTTTCCCTTCTAGAAACTGCCTTATTTTCTGCTGATCATATTGCTCAGGATGAACATATGCTGGCCAACAATAATAAAAGAGAACCACACCACCACCAGTGTTTTAGTTATGAAATTTTATTTGCAAATATGTCAAGTGGATTTTTTTAAACACAGACTTTGATATTTTCCTTCCATTTCCTTTGATGGCTCCTCCATAATTTCAGTTGCTCTGCACAGTTATTACAGTGTAAAGAGACACAAAGAGTGCTAAGAAGCAGGCTACTCACTTTGGTTTGTTAGTTTCAAATAAACAAGTGGGTATTATGTGAGTTGGTAGTAACTTTTCTTCCTCAGAGAAGTAAAGAGCCAGGCTGCTGTCTCCATGCTGAGGATGTCTGAAATGAGGCCAGTGACAAAACTGGGAGCTGTAATACTTGCATCTTGCCACAGTTCAGCACCACATCCCCACAGGGCAGCATGTCCCACTCTGGTAGAGATGCAGGAGAGCAGCTGGCTCCGAAACGTGAGGAAAGGGATCTGCCCTGGAGGGTGTAATTCCTCACTAATGGGCTTAAGCAGGCCCAGTTGGAGCGTGCAGGCAATAGGAGGAGAGATTTCATAGGAAGTCCTGGCCTCAGTGTGACTGCACCAATAAATGGAGGAAAGTTTTCTTCCTCAGATATGAAACTGCTGGACAACTGGAGAAGGATGCTGAGGGTCCAAAGGGAAAAAGATATTTTGCTTTGTACTTTGTTTTTTTATATGTAGCAATGCTTGGCTGGGGTTTCTATTTGAGGGCTTGGAGAAGGGAGTTGTTTTTCTTTTGTTAACTACAACGTGTGTCTTGTATTTTTGTCACTGTTTTAGACTGTCTGGAAGACTTCATCTGTTTCCTTCAGGTTCAGTTAAAACCTGATTGAGAGCTTAGCTCATACAAGAGGCTACATTCACTGAGACACAAACTTCCTCCCTCCTTAAAGGCTGTCCCGTGTGCTGTAGACAGGCCTGTTGGCTGCATTTATTCTCACCACCTGTAGGCATCTAACTCAATAGTTTGAGTAGGAGCTTAGTGGCTCTCAGATCTTTCTATACTTGAACAGAAAAATGCACATCCCACTCAAAGTAAATGGCCCAGAGAGGTTGCCTTTCTTTTCACAGTCATATAAAGCAGGCCTGTGCTGTGTACTACAGGTCTCAGGTTGTGCCAGGGAAGATTTAGATTGGATATTAGGAAAAAATTCTTTACTGAAAGAGTGGTGAGGGGTTGGAACAGGCTGCCCAGGGAAGTGGTGGAGTCACCATCCCTGAAGGTATTCAAGAAGTGTGTAGATGTGGTGCTTCAGGATATAGTTTAGTGGTCATGGTTGGACTTGATGTTAAAAGCCTTTTCCAACCTTAATGATCCCATGAATCTGGGCATAAACAAGTAAGTGCAAGGATGCTATTTGATACTGACTCATAGCAGCTATGGAGCAGCTTGTAGTTTATGTAGGAGGATTTGCTTTTTTCATTACTGTAAAAATTTTAAAAAAAATTATTTATTTAGCTGGCTTATGGCATAGTGTCTGGTATGCTAATAAGTTTTTCACCTTTTTTTTTTTTTAATTTTTAAACATACACAATACATTAAACCCTTGAAACAATCTCTGTGGAATCCCATTGCATCCCCTACAAAGTGCTTAGCTTCCATGCCATCTTTCTAGCTCCCTTCTTTTTAATGTCCTACCACAAGATCAAATAGTTCCCAGATCTGTAGTAGAGAACTTTACACCTTATAAAAAGGGATTTTGCAAAGGGTATAAGGAAATATCAGAAATATCCCTGCAAACAGCTTGCCAATGAGTTAGATAGCGTCAAGGCATGCACGATGCCAGCACTGAGTGACCACTGCTTTGGGGTATTTTTCTACAGTTCATTTAATTCTTCACATATGTGCTTTCCTCAGCTCCCAAGGAAATATTTCTGCTCTTAAAAAGAAATTAATAAATAAATAATAATAAAAAACCCCCAAAAAAACAGTGCCAGCTGTTGGGTCCTTAGAAGAAACTTTTAACAGCGAGGAATGCAGCACACACAATGGAATTAAATAGCCTTGGTGCAAGAACCAGATTGCTTTGAAGACAAAGATTGTGATCAGCAGTAAATAGGACAAAAATGGAGATTTTTCCCATGAAAAGACAAAACAAAGCAACTCCAAAACCCAGCAACTTGAAAGGAATGAAAAAAAAAACTAATGTGTTGGACTCTTTCTAGTGTAGAATCCTACAAGACTGAGATACCATTACTGTTAGATTTGGTGTGATGGTTTAGGAGTTCCCCACCCACCCCTACTTTGTAAAAATCACCCAGACTTTGGTTACTGTCTGAGGCAGGAGCGAGGGAATATTTCATGTGCCTTGCAGTCAGTACTTCCAATAAACCCCCTGGCTGGCTCTCAGTGCAGCCTGTGTGTGTGCACAGGTTTCACTCTGTGTAAATTGGTGCAAAACTCTGCAGCAAAGGCTGCTGTTACTACAAAGGAGTTGTCCTTGCCACTGAAGCTCTTCTTTAGCAATCAAAACCTAAACAACCCCTGCTCTGCAAAACCAAATAAAACCCAAGCATGCCCAATCCCAAAATTCAAAGAAACCAGGCCATTCCTCCCAGCACCTTGTAGGATTTTAGAGTTGCTTGGACTGCCTGCTGACTCACAGCCTCATTCAGTCAAGTGCTGAAAATCTTCAGGGATGGAGATTTCACAGTTTCTCTGAGTACCTGTCACAGTGCTTAAGCACTACCACTGGGAAAGCTTTCTCTGCTTGCAGCCTGTGCTCGTTGCTTTTGCTAGGCACCTCCAAATCATCTGGCTCTACCTTCTCTACAACCCCATTAGAGCTTTGGAATGGCTGCAGTTAGGTGACCTGACAGCTCCCTTCTCTCCAGGCTTAAGTAGAATCTGTTCCTTCAGCCACTTCTTGTACCTCATAGACTCCAATCACCTTAACCATTTCAGGCAGCTTGCTTCTTCCTGAATTAAAATAACCAAACACCACAAACCCCAGAAAACCAAAAATCTCTCACCCCATTTTGTTCACTGTTCCTTAAAGGCAAAGTTTTCTAAGGTCAGCAGTGTTTGCTCCTCCATTACATGTGAAAAGAAGGGCCTCCAATGAGAGCGAGTATTTACTTTTTGTCATTTTCTCTCCTTTGCTGATGGAGAGGCAGATGGTGCTACCTTTAATTGCTTCTCAACTATGTTAAGGTGATCGTTTCTCTTGAGCTAGCACTGAAGAGAAGGGCTTGAGGGACCTTCAAGGTGTCATGTCATCCTGCTGACCTAATAAACCAGAATCCACTGTAACATTGCCTTCTCTAGCCAAGATTTACCCATCGTGACTCTGAAGATGTTCAAGGAATGAGACTCAGAATTCTCCAAACTATCATTATTATTTCTGACAGCAAAACATTTTCTAGTGTGCAATATGAATCTCTCTCATTGAACCTCCTTTCCTCCAACCTAAGTACAAATCACAAATTGTCCCTTCTGAACAGGGGTCTTCTATCACAGTATCACACAGTATCACAGTATAGCAAGGTTGGAAGAGACCTCAAAGATCATCAAGTCCAACCCACTACCACAGACCTCAAGACACAAAACAATTTGCATGTAAAAGATGCATATGTCCCTCATGTTCCTTCTCTACTTTTTCTGCTGCAAGCTGACCAGGTCTTTCCTTCCTCCCTCCCAGATTCGTTTCCAGGCCTCATTCAGTCATTCTCCCTGGGACTCTTAACCAACGAGCTTAAACTTTTCTTTAAGAGCAGCACCCAGCGCAGTACTCCAGCTCAAATTGGACCAGTGCTGTGTAGGATGGAGAGATGATCCTGCCAGTGTTGCAGACTACATTTGTACTTATTCCTCTCACTATGATGTTTCTATTTTTTTTGCAGTAGCATGATGTTGTTGACTCATGTTCAGCTTGTGATCTATAGTAACTGCCAGCTCCTTTCCCCCCCTCCCTGGAATTGCTGATTACTCATCTACCATCCAGTACTTGTCCTTAGCTAACTAAACTGGGCATCTTTCCTTAGAATAACATTTCTCTTGCTCTGTGCCTCTGATTTGTCATAGAATTTGAATTCTGTATCTATTTTCCCATCTCTGCCCATGTTGGCAAATGTGGTGAGCCCATTCTCTGTTCCATTACCTAGAGCGGTCATGACAGCACTCTAGGTGTAACTTGGACATGTTGGACGGTGTCTGAAGAAGGGCCATGAGGATAATCAGGGAGCTGGAGCACCTCTGCTATGAAGAGAGAGAGTTGGGGCTGTTCAGTCTGGAGAAGGCTCTGAGGAGACCTTGTTGTGGCCTTCCTGTATCTGAAGGGGGCTTACAGGAAAGCTGGGGAGGGACTTTTAGGATGTCAGGTAGTGATGGGATTAGGGGCAATGGAGCAAAATTAGAAGTAGGCAGATTCAGATTGGATGTTAGGAAGAAGTTCTTCAGCGTGAGGGTGGTGAGACACTGGAACAGGTTGCCCAAGGAGACAGTAGAAGCCTCATCTCTGGAGGTCTTTAAGGCCAGGCTGGATGTGGCTCTGAGCAACCTGATCTAGCGTGAGATGTCCTTGCTCATGGCAGGGTAGGGTTGGAACTAGATGATCCTTGAGGTCCCTTCCAGCTCTGACAATTCTAATGGTACCTCCATTCCTATGGGAGCTGCATGTAACTCCTCTGGTATGGTTTGCAAGCTCATTTTACACCCTTCAATAGCACTTTCATTTAGTTCATATTTCTGTAGGTTAAGTGTGAGAATGCTGCAATCTGAGAAAATCACCAACAGCATAGGAGTTATTATTGCACACACAAGGTCATAGCAGTTGCACTGAAAAATAGCCAAACCTCTGCAAAGTTATAACCTGGTAAGAACAGCAAATAATTTTAGGTTGTAGAAGAATTTAGGCAGTAAGATACCAAGACATAATGAAGAAACACTATAAAGAATTATGAAAATAAAATAGCCTTTAAAGTAGGATTTATTCTGCCTTCATATAATACTGTGTGGTTATTCCTCTTCAGCTTGGATGTGTGCTCATACAGCTTTCATCACTTAACTTTTGCTGCTCTGAAGCAAAAATAAGATTGAAAACTGTTAGAGTGAGCAGTGTGGTTAAGGGAATTTTGTTTTCCCCATAGGAATTCTTTCTCTTTGGATATGATTTTGATATTCAGGTAGAGAAAAAACACTGAAGAAGTTAAAATGCAGGTGGGGATACAAACTGTGTCATGGAATAGGTCCATTATGCAATGCATGGAGAGCATACAGCACCTGGATGGAGAACAGGCTTGTGATTTTAATGAACAGATCTTACAGCCTTTCCCAAAGGTGACCTACAGTGTAATACACCAAGGTACCACTAAATTGTACCTGTTTTGCAGAGAAAACAACATGCTGCCATGACTTGTCCTACTGAAACAGGCAGGAGTGTGACTGGAGTGCCAATATCCCCANCTCAAGACTAGACTACATTTGCATGTAAAAGATGCATATGTCCCTCATGTTCCTTCTCTACTTTTTCTGCTGCAAGCTGACCAGGTCTTTCCTTCCTCCCTCCCAGATTCGTTTCCAGGCCTCATTCAGTCATTCTCCCTGGGACTCTTAACCAACGAGCTTAAACTTTTCTTTAAGAGCAGCACCCAGCGCAGTACTCCAGCTCAAATTGGACCAGTGCTGTGTAGGATGGAGAGATGATCCTGCCAGTGTTGCAGACTACATTTGTACTTATTCCTCTCACTATGATGTTTCTATTTTTTTTGCAGTAGCATGATGTTGTTGACTCATGTTCAGCTTGTGATCTATAGTAACTGCCAGCTCCTTTCCCCCCCTCCCTGGAATTGCTGATTACTCATCTACCATCCAGTACTTGTCCTTAGCTAACTAAACTGGGCATCTTTCCTTAGAATAACATTTCTCTTGCTCTGTGCCTCTGATTTGTCATAGAATTTGAATTCTGTATCTATTTTCCCATCTCTGCCCATGTTGGCAAATGTGGTGAGCCCATTCTCTGTTCCATTACCTAGAGCGGTCATGGCAGCACTCTAGGTGTAACTTGGACATGTTGGACGGTGTCTGAAGAAGGGCCATGAGGATAATCAGGGAGCTGGAGCACCTCTGCTATGAAGAGAGAGAGTTGGGGCTGTTCAGTCTGGAGAAGGCTCTGAGGAGACCTTGTTGTGGCCTTCCTGTATCTGAAGGGGGCTTACAGGAAAGCTGGGGAGGGACTTTTAGGATGTCAGGTAGTGATGGGATTAGGGGCAATGGAGCAAAATTAGAAGTAGGCAGATTCAGATTGGATGTTAGGAAGAAGTTCTTCAGCGTGAGGGTGGTGAGACACTGGAACAGGTTGCCCAAGGAGACAGTAGAAGCCTCATCTCTGGAGGTCTTTAAGGCCAGGCTGGATGTGGCTCTGAGCAACCTGATCTAGCGTGAGATGTCCTTGCTCATGGCAGGGTAGGGTTGGAACTAGATGATCCTTGAGGTCCCTTCCAGCTCTGACAATTCTAATGGTACCTCCATTCCTATGGGAGCTGCATGTAACTCCTCTGGTATGGTTTGCAAGCTCATTTTACACCCTTCAATAGCACTTTCATTTAGTTCATATTTCTGTAGGTTAAGTGTGAGAATGCTGCAATCTGAGAAAATCACCAACAGCATAGGAGTTATTATTGCACACACAAGGTCATAGCAGTTGCACTGAAAAATAGCCAAACCTCTGCAAAGTTATAACCTGGTAAGAACAGCAAATAATTTTAGGTTGTAGAAGAATTTAGGCAGTAAGATACCAAGACATAATGAAGAAACACTATAAAGAATTATGAAAATAAAATAGCCTTTAAAGTAGGATTTATTCTGCCTTCATATAATACTGTGTGGTTATTCCTCTTCAGCTTGGATGTGTGCTCATACAGCTTTCATCACTTAACTTTTGCTGCTCTGAAGCAAAAATAAGATTGAAAACTGTTAGAGTGAGCAGTGTGGTTAAGGGAATTTTGTTTTCCCCATAGGAATTCTTTCTCTTTGGATATGATTTTGATATTCAGGTAGAGAAAAAACACTGAAGAAGTTAAAATGCAGGTGGGGATACAAACCGTGTCATGGAATAGGTCCATTATGCAATGCATGGAGAGCATACAGCACCTGGATGGAGAACAGGCTTGTGATTTTAATGAACAGATCTTACAGCCTTTCCCAAAGGTGATCTACAGTGTAATACACCAAGGTACCACTAAATTGTACCTGTTTTGCAGAGAAAACAACATGCTGCCATGACTTGTCCTACTGAAACAGGCAGGAGTGTGACTGGAGTGCCAATATCCCCATGGTTATGCTGCATGTTCCCATCACAAAGTCTTTCCCTGTGCTGTGCCTGTCTATTTTCTCACTCCACAATTGCCATGCAAGACTTTGTGGTCTGCTCTTAGCACTTCAAAAGGCCATCTGCTCCCTCAGATTATCAGCTAACAGCATACAGCTACTGCCCCTGGGGGAGGTTCTGAGCTGGGATTGAGGCAAATGTCTTTGACAAGTTTTCTGAGGCTCACTCTCAGGTAATTATCCATTCAGGACAGAAGTCAGAAAGACATCTAAATATTCTTCCATGTGCCTTATGATACTGAAGATTATTCTAGCCTATTCATATATGTTATCACCCATTAATATGACAATAGACATCAAATCTACGTTTTGCAAATGAAAAACTACGAGCAGCTTCCCTCACAGTGCAAACCTTAGGACCTTTCGTGGCCACATGTGCCACTTGTATGCATTTGTGCATTGTGCAGAGGAGTTCTCTGTGCCCTTACGCAATCCCCTCTTGAAGCACGACGAGAGGGACACGCAATGATAACGCTGTTTGAAGTTCCCTATTTTCTGGGCTGCAGGTTCGTGCAGTAGTTTGAGCAGAGACACAGTAGATGGCAGTGCATGACACCGCTTACCTCTGCCGCAGCTCCTGTGCCCGCCGGTGACTGTCCGGACCCGCTGGCACTGCGGGGGAGGGCGTCCCCTGCTCCCTGGCTCCGTGCGGAGGGAAGGAGGAGGATTCCGTGAAGCGGTGTGCTCTAAAGCATCGCTTCTGCTCTGTGGATCAAGGCTGGTGAATCAGCAAAGGAAACTGCCCCTGTTTTAAGCAGCTTAATCAGCGGCAGGAGACTGAAGGCCTCCTACCTCCTCACAGATGTGGCTTTCAGAAGGCAGCCCAAGGGTATTTTTGTTTTCTCCTGGTTTTGTCATCCACACCTTCATTCTTAATACCTTTGCTGCTTCAAAATCTGGGCAATTTGCACATCAATTTAATTTTTTCCCCCACGTACCCTCACAGCTCTGTCACTGCTTAAATGTTGAGTGCTCCTCAAGGTGTTGTTGAGATTACATTCCCGGGGGACAGATGTCCATGGCATGATCATTCACTCAGAAAGTGGCTCTGATTTTCACCTCAGAAAGGCCAAAAGATTAACAAGGGGGAAAAAAAAAAGACTACTTTTTTTTCCCCTGGATGCCATTCCTCCTGGAAGAGGCTGGAATGATTGGAAATGTCAAAACCACTGTGGGGACATTTGCACATCTGTGAACTGGTAAAGAAGCTCACCTGTCAGAGCAGCTGATTTGAGAAACAAGAATACTGCAGCTACTGCCTGCCTCGAATTCTCTTTACAGAGATAGCTTAGGATTTTATAATGTATAACATTAGCACTTAAAAGACCCTTAGCTTTTTTTAGAAGCTGAGTGCAAATTTTGACTGTAATCTTTCCACTGCTTGTCTAGGAAGGAGAGCAGCTATTAAACAACACAGCTAACTTGCAGCAGTCCTCCCATCACCAACAGTTAACTGCTCTTCTGAATTTTCCAGAACACACAATCACTGCTTAAACAAAACAATACCAGTGAGAAATCTGTGCAAAGTCACAAGAATATTCCACATAAAATTCTTAATTCTCAGAGATTTTGCCCGACACAATTTGATGCCCCTGGGATCACTTCTGCAAGCTTTGGAAGGGGGTACTTACCTTTGCTGGTAAGATGGGCTGCTTCCCTAAGCTCATTTGGAAACAGGCTAACCAGAAGAAGAGATCTGAACTGATAGTGCCACAAAACAAGATACCTTATGGTGAGGGAAACTGAACTCCTACAAGCCAGAAACCTTGCAGTGCAGCTGAGGTACAGTAGGAAATCCAAACTTTTCTCCCACTTAGCTGAGCTGCTACTTTTTCTTTCCTGCTCTCTCTTCCCATTCAAGTCTGCTCTGAGTTTGCTGTTTTGTGGACTTCAGGCCAGATAAATTCTTTCGGAGCCCTGCTTTTCCATTGCAGCCCTCACAAAAGCTGTGACTTTCCTTCCAAACTGAGCCAAGGAACATGTGAAATTCCCCTGGTTTTCCTAGAACATGCTGCTATTGGTTGCTATTTGTCTACTAATGGTTTGCTCCTGGACTCCAGGCACTGGTTAATTATTATGACAAATGGTTGCTCCAGAGACCAGTAAAATAAAAAGGGAAGTGTGAAGCTCCTGTCTCTATTGATTTACTGTAAAGCCTGAAGAGTTGATCTGCTTGCCTCTGTGTGTTACCTCTCTGTGAAAGTCTTGCCTGATCCTACTGCCTAGTGCATGAATAGGCTTAAAAAGTAAGAGAGGGCTAATTCTGCACCAAAAGGGACCTGACTCAGCAGGTTTGACTCACTTTTGACAATTCCTTCTTACACAAAGGTATTTTCAAGCACTGTACCTCTGCATTTCATGCTTCTACTCTGCTTTTGCTCACAGTTTGCCCTCAGTTTTGAGGGTTCACTCAGCAGATGACAGCTGTCAGCTCTCCTCATTTATAAATCAGATTTGGCTTTATTTTAAAATTATTAGACAAAGTAATTGCAACTTAAATCACTGTTTTAGTTGTGTGTTTCTGGAGTTTTTCAAGCTTGATTATATCTTTCTTGAGCAAGGGCATCCAAAATTGAACAGATGTTTCTCCTACAATCACCTTCATTCATAACAGGCATTCAGAGAGTGTTGCTGAAATATTCATAACCCTTAAGAGATAACAATGCATGAATACTAATGAGCAGTAAGTTGTGTGGTGCTTTAAACAATGACACAATAAGGCAAGTCCAATCTAACCTATCACACAATTAAGCATTTCCTTAGCAGCAGAGTTCCAGGTGTTAAGTTCAAGTATATTATTTCCTCTAACAGTCACAATAAACAGAAAAAACAAGACACTGCAGGAAAGTGCATTTTGGCTTACAGAGATGTTTTGCCAATATATTTAATGTGTCTTGAGTCAAGAAGTTAGAGATTGTTTAATAACCTCTCCACTAGGATTCCTAAATGGACATCTGCAGAATCTATTCAAGGCTAATACTATTGTTAAAGCAGCTATTTGAGAAGTGACTAAATCTGCTCCAGACTTGCAGTCCATCCTTGCTTCACACTTCCAGAGGTGCAACAAAATAAAATGAGCCTGGAGGTGAAGAACCTGACAGCCCAGCCCCCTCACCACCAACTCTTGCTCTTTGAGGTCTGTGTAGACTTGTGCCCATGCCCTGCTGGCAGGACACGCTGGCACCGCTGTAACAGGGAGCAGTGCCACCAGCCAGGATGTCACTGTCCTCGGCTTTTAAATCTGATGCCCTTTGACTTTCAGCTGATAACATCTGTATTATGCAAACACATTCTGCATTTCCCTGCACTGACAAAAGAGCTGCTTCAGCCCAGTGCACTGAGACGTGAGCTTATCTGCTCAAGTACTCTACAACTTGTCCCATTTTACATAGTTTTAAAATTACAAATTACATTATTCCACCTCTCTCTGCTGCCAGTGTTTAAAGACTCGTTGCCATGGAATTTCACATGAAATAGAAATAATGATGCTGAGAGATGTTAGCTGACATGCTCAGTGATTGATGAGCTCCAGTGCTTATCAAGACAACCCCTTACAACATGATCAAATGCTGGAAAAGCTGACATTTCACAAGCATAAGTCACCAAGGGATGAGAAGTCTTAAATGCTGGGGGGTTGTTTTTTTGGGTTTTGTTTGGTTGTTTTTTTTTTTTTCCTGTTTTTGTTTTAAGGAAGGGCTCAGGTAGTCAAAATACCATAAATGATCAAATCTGTGATTTATAGCACAAGGGCTAATTCAGAACACTCATTTGTCATGTTTTTATCATGTAAGATGGTGTAAGGGTGTGCTAGTTTGAGGCTAATTGGAATCTTTTAATGAAAGAAATTCAATCATGGGTTGTGAAAAGAAAATAATGGCCAAGTCTGTATCACTTACAATGATACAAGATAACAATGCAAAAAAGCAAAGGGAAGGCTATTATAAAAGGAAGAGGTAGCTGTTGTACTGGCAATGGTGCCTGGTGTCAATCTGATTGCTGTGTGAGATTGTTAGTGGCTGAGGACACAGACCTGACAACTAAAGTGGTGGAGTCCCAGTGGCTATTCTAGCCCCTGGAGTTTCCCTGGGCTTTAATGTCATGCAAGGATGAGACTTGCAAGGAGGATTCCCAAGCAGCAAGCCTTAGTGGCAACTTGGAGAGGTAGTTGCCATGAAGGAACTGCCTGAGCATAAACTGTACATAGAATCACAGAATCATAAAATGGATCAGGGTGGAAAGGACCGTAGAAATATAATCACAGAAATGTGCAGGTGAGCAAAGCCCCTCAGGATCACCAAGGCCAACCTAGAACCCTATTCCACAAGATCCACCTTAAACCATAGCCCTGAGCACCACATCCAAACCACCCTTAAACACAGCCAGGGTGGGTGACTCCAGCACCTCCCTGGGCAGCTCATTCCAGTCCCTGACCACTCTCTCTGAAAAACCTTTCCCTGATGTCCAATCTAAACCTCCCCAGTCTCAGCTTGAGGCCATTCCCCCTTGTTTTATCTCTGACTACCTATTCTGCCTCCAACTACCCTTGTTCTGTTTCCAACTAACTTATTTGGGTTTTGCCCTTCATCCTAATGACCTTAGCATTTAACCAAAACAAGTCCTTGCACCAGTACCTGTGTTTTCTGAAGCATTGACTTCTCCCATCAGTTTCATATTTGTCATTAACTGAAGTATTAAAAGACTTATTTTGCATTATTTTGCAGTTCCTCTCAAATATTTGTTCACTTCCATCTATCCAGCCAAAGGAAACGATCACATCACTGTTATTATCTTTACATGGCTTGACTAAATTCTTATAAAATTGTGTCTGTTACTGTGCAAACCTTTTTGCTTAACAGCTGGGAATCTTATTTACCAGGACAGTCTCAAAGAGCTTCCCAGAAATAGATTTGGAATTGTGCAAATCAAGCTTTGTAATGTACAGTAAGTGATAATAAAAGCATTAACAGGGTTTGGACTTTGTTCTTACTATGGATTTCCAAGGCTTTTATGTCTCTGGATTTATGGCAAGTTCCACATTTCATTGACTTTTCCTCAATATTTCATGGTTTCACTCCTACATTTTAATAGAGGTGTCTTTTAGAAAGGAAATTTATGGAATGAGCTTGACTTTTTTTCCTCTTCCTGCAGCTCTGAAGTGTCTGGGTGTGTTTTTCATTTCTGTCACTTCTCCTGAAGAAATGTATCATCTACTTGGACCATCTATAGCCCTCTGGGATACCTCAGGAGAGAGTAAAGAAACAGCAGTTAACATAATATTCTAAAAGGTGTTGGGGGGTTTTATCTTTAAAAATCTACAGTCTTTCTCCTCAGGGTGAACATCAGCCCTGAGAGCCATATATTCATTGATATATTTGAGGTGTAACCTGTCTTTTTGCACTCTCTGGTTCACAGAGTCCCACTCAATGTTACCCAGGAACAGGCTGTGAAAGAAGAACAAGAGCTGCCTCTTCAGGAAGACATGTTCCAGAGTGAAGGAGTCCAAGGGCTGGGAAATCTATCACATTCTCTTCAAGGTAGTGAAAACAGTTGCTTGCCTTTACTGTTAGTGTTCCCAGAATGCAGGCTGCTTCCTCATTGATTTTCAATTTGAGGACAGAAATGGTAACTCCTTTATCCAGCACAGGTTAGAGATTGTTAGCAGAGTTTTGGTTCTCCAGAGGTGGCCCAAGATAGTACATCTAGACTGTGTGCCAACAGCATGCTTCAGCTCACCCTGCTGTCCTGGTGCTCTCAAATGGGGGTATGGCTGGGGTGTGCCAAAAGTCCTTTCTGATCCAGGTATCCAGGTTCCTGCTCTGAAGCAGTTTGGCAAAGAACACTGATCTCTGCCTGGGTCTTTTTCATGCATATGGTCAGCACATGGCTTGGGTGTGCACCTCAGTCTGAACCCAGTATGCAGGTTTCAGTGCAGCAGAGAGGACACCTCTCCAGGCTGGCTGGGCTGCAGCTGATGTCCTTGAACACATATTGATTAGCACCTAGTGCAGAACTATTTGCTTCCAGAACCCCATTTACTGGTCTGTATTGGACTATCTACACATGTATTTTTAAGTCTGCAGGCAGGCCAAGAGCTGATTAACAACAACTGAGACATCAGAAGAATAGAAGGAGCTCCACAGCAGATCCTTTACCCCAGCAGCCTGGTTTTTGGCAGAGTGAGAAGCTTTGGTTAGATGAAAACTGCAGGGTGGCTACACATGGCAGTGTAACAGGGCTGACATGACTGGAAGTGACAGAATTATTATTTTTGCCAGTGGTGGAGTGATCCATTTCAGAAGCACAAAATACCAAGATACTTCCCCATGTCCTTTAAAATGCACTCACTGGCAAAGCAGCAAATAAACCCACCAGATGGCAAGTAAGAGAAGCAGATAAGTGCTGTGCTACTTTACATGGAATTTGGCTAACACCTTTCACCTCTGCATGACCTGCCTACCCCACTGACCCTATTAGATAGGAGCTGGCAGCTGAGAGCAAGTGAAGAGCAGGACCATCAGATGCTGCTGGCAGATCCAGCAGTCCAGAACAAGTCTCTTCACCCTACATGGGTTGTTAGGGTCCTTTATATGTACCTTGAGAACTTTGCTCATCCAGTCTAAAGAAGCTACTTGGCATCATAAACCTGATTCTTCCCCTTGTGTCCTTATGTCTTGCCAAGAGAGCCCAAGCTGTGCATTTGAGCCATACCTGCTGAGAGCTCTGGAGGCATGGAGAAGTAACCAATTTCACACAATATTTCAGCTGAGTGCCATGGAGGCCCTGCCCAGCTGTGCTCTGAAAACACCACCTCTGCTCTGGTACTTGGAAAGAGCTCTTCATCCAGACTCAGCCACCTGAGGGCACAGACTCAGCTCATCTACTCTGTGCCAATTCCTGTCTTTTTGACAGGTTGGTGTTGGAGTTTGATGTTACTCCTGCAGAATTTGCTATTGACAAAGTAGGGCAAGATACAAGGGCAGGTTAAAACCTTTTACTGTGTCCAAATGCTGCCCAGAAATGTTCATATCCATTTTACTAAATAATTTAGTAAATAATGAGATGTGTATTTCTTTTTGCTTTTCTGTCATCTGTCCTTTTACATTCAGTGTTTATTCAATCACAGAATGTTAGGGGTTGGAAGTGACCTCAAAAGATAATCAAGTCCAACCCAGAGCAGCATCACCTAGAGCAGGTCACACAGGAACATATCCAGGCAGGTTTCAGATGTCTCCAGAGAAGGAGACTCCACCACCTCTCTGGGAAGACTTTTTCATTAAGGTGACAGAGCACTGGAACTTTCTCCTTGTGTTCTCATGGAACCTCCTCTGCTCCAGCTTGCCCCCATTGGCCCTGTCCTATCATTGGACATCACTGATCAGAGCCTGACTGTATCCTCCTGACCCTGCCCTTCACATCTTTATAAACCCGAATCAAGTCCCCCCCTCAGGTTCCTCCAAGCTAAAGAGGCCCAGCTCCTCAGCCTTCCCTCAGCAGGGACACGTTCCACAGTACTGTTAAACTTTATTACTTCTCTAGCTGAAAAAAAAAATTTATGGAGATAATGCAAACTACATATTTACAACCTCTTAAATCTATAATCAAATCCAATATAACAGAAAGAATTAGATTGCTCACTTTGCTTAGCCTCACTGCCAATTTGAGATGTGCTCCAGATGCTGAAGACATTAATATTTAGTTTTAAATTAACACTTATATTTTAAGCTTGTGAGTAAATAGTGAATAAATTTAAATGGGATATTTTCCTTTCCATTACACCAGCAGTGCAATTATTTCTTTTAGGTATGATACAAATGGTTCTTATGAGATTTTATAAAGTGTAACTTTTAAGTGTTATTAGAAATTGAATAATTTATATTGCAGACAGTGCAACATTGCCTTTTGAGTTCATGTCAGTGAGAGCTACACAGGTTCATTTGCAAGAATCACAGAATGTCAGGGGCTGGAAGGGACCTTGAAAGCTCATCCAGTCCAACCCCCTGTCAGGGCAGGATCACCTAGAGCAAGTCATACAGGAACATGTCCAGACAGGTTTTGAATGTCACCAGAGAGGGAGACTCACAACTCCCCTGAGTAACCTGTTCCAGTGTTCTGTCACCCTCACAGGGAAAAAAATTCCTCCTCATGTTTCCATGGAACTTCCTATGTCTCAGCTTCCACCCATTGCCCCTTGTCCTGTCACTGGGCAGCACCCAGCAGAGCCTGGCTCCAGCCTCCTGGAGTGTTGCCAGTGCACTGTGCCCTCAGCCAGGTCATTGATGAAGATATTGACCAGAACTGGTCCCAGTACTGACCCCTGTGGGACCCCACTAGTTACAAGCCTCCAGCTAGACTCTATTCCACTGACCACAACTCTAGCTTCTTTCCTTCAACCAGTTCCCAATCCAACTCACCATCCAGACCACACTGCCTCAGTTTAGCCAGAAGGATGCTGTGGGAGAGAGTGTCAAATGCTTTACTGAAAACAAGATGAACCACATGCACTGCTCTGCCATCAATCCACCTGGTTGTGTCCTCATAAAAGGCTATCAGTTTAGTCAAACATGATGACTTCCCCTTGGTAAAAGCATGCTGACTGCTAATGACCCCAGTGTCCTTGATACTCCTAAGGACAGCACCGAGGGTAAGGGATGTAATGTTGGTGGGATGCAGAAGGAAAGCAGTGAGCAGTTAGTAAATAGTAATAGCCATGTACAGTCTTAAGTAAAAGCAGCTTACCTTTATAGGTAAATTTTCTAGGTATAGACTAATTTTTTTGCCTGAAACTCTAAAAAATACATGGAAATTGGGTGCTGAGCCAGTGGGATGAGTGGCAGGACAGGAGTAACCACAATTCTTCTCCTCCTTCACTCCATCTCTAACTGGAAAGACCACTTCTCATTTTGGAGCAGCTTGGGGCTGCTCAGTGTCTGCAGAGTCACAAATGTAAGAAAAGAATGAGCTTGCTGTACACCCATTTACTCACCTGGGTTCTGAAGAAATAGGTGCCTCCCTCTTAGCCTATGGAATCTGGGCTACAAGGGGCAGTGATGTGGGTTTGGGA